>JAWPHD010008760.1:0-111359 GCA_037043455.1 Cyrtodaria siliqua
TCCCCAGTTTCAATCCAATCAAACAAAAGAGGCTGATGAACAAACAAGACTGAGGGAAGATGTATTGCCCGAAACTATAGACGAAACTCAGTGGTGCATGTGTGACTTGAACCGGAAGCTCCAGATTGCTATCATCCACCATGCTATTGCTGGCCATGCCAGCACATTATGTTAAGTCGGGGTCTTGGTTAAGTTTAATAATTTAGATGTAATACAGGACCTTTTTATTTTGTTTGTTTAATTTTACATATGTACTAAGCACAATAAACCTATTTATGTGTCGATGTGCTGTAAAACACCATTTTTATTTTAGTATAAAAAGTCTGAGACTAAGTGCAGCACAGACCTAATAACAAATTATTAATATGTCTGTGTGCAGGACTGTGCACAATGCCACATATTTGATAAATTCATAGATTTTTTGAAGCTGCGCTTACCTACATACTGGCTAATACAAGCTCTTGATGTAGTTATACTGTGAGACTGGGAAATTTGACTTGAATCTGGCTATGGTAATACTGCACACTGCCTCTAGCTAACTTAGTCTTAGCAGACCTGAAAAAAACAAGTCATATATGATATTGTTTCATTTGTTTTTAATATTAATAACTCTGTCCAACTTTCTCAATGCTAACAATGTCAGCATTCCATAACATTTTACTTAAAACACAACTGGAATTGAAAGTGGTGCTTTCCAGAAGATGATACTGTCCAAAATGTAAGTCACAGTGGCATTCATGAACAAATAGTAGATTTTCAAGGCTTACATTTTCATCAATTATTCATCACTCATTGTTCTAAAAAATTATCAGAATTAAGTTAATATATATCAACCACCACCGTTTACATGTTTCAACGTTAAACACTTGTCATACAGAAATTAAAAGTGTATTTACTTACATAGGCTACAGTGCAGACAATGCCATGACCCATTTCAGGCATTTGCTGGTGGGTTCCACTTTTCAATTTTAATTCTCTACATTGTCTACTGTAATAGATCTATTTGTTTGTATTTTGTAAATTACGCACTCATGCAAAACTTGGAATTGTATACGATCGTGATTGTAACACTGTTTTAATTCTACTTCTGTGCAAATAAATTGAAATAATCCCTCGGTCAATCGGGCCGTATGTGTAAACGATCTGTCTGTGTATGTACACGGATCAGCATTATTTGACCTTTGAATGTGTGTGAGCTATTTTTAGCACATTCCTTAGCTATTTATAAACGTTCAGTTCAATTCACAATATTTAGTTTCTGTGACTGTGTATTGACCATATGATGTTAATTTGTCCTGAAGAAGTGGGTTTGTGGCCTGCGACTGACTGGCCCTGGGCTGGGTGTTTTTCTGTGTCGCCGCCATTTTGAATAGTCTCTGAAAGAGTGAAATGCATGTACCAACTTTCAAAACGGCACGCAAAATGTATATTCACGAAAAAATAAGAAATTTTCAAAAAAGGTAGATCAGGTAATGATCTTCGACTCCTGTCAATTTCAACAATATTTAAGAATATACAATTTTTGTACCGTTTTGAAACATTGGCAATTTCGAAGAAAACAAAAACTAGTTTTTTTCGATCTTCGCATTTGTACCGCGATTTCCGACTATGATATCTCAATAAAACCTGTCAACACGATTGTTTTATAAATCTCCGACATAATAACTGACTTCTGATATGATTTGTTTTCTTTGCCATATAGTGTAAGCTTTAAACTAGTGTTTCTAAAAAGAGTACTATAAAATCCGCGCATCTGCACGTGCTTGCAAAATGGGAACTACGTTGCCTCCAACACCAATTATTTATGTTTGAGTTATGCGGTTCAAGCACGTGAAATGACTTCTCTGCTCCTGTACTGATGGTCTGGAGTAAAGCTTCTTTAAAAATGTTGACATCAAAACGAGGTGTGGACAAAAAAATCACCGGCTTCTGATTGGTCAACTTCAGTTTGTTATGGAAATCCATGGGAATCACCCCCTACGTCACGACGGCGTCAACAATTACGTGACGTTACGCGCAATGTTGTGCAATAAAATTACTCCAAACATACTCAGCGAATCACGATTAATGCTAAAAATTAAATTTTAAACATCATTTTGTAAGATTATATTATGTTTTTAGAGAACTAGTTTTTATAGAAACTACGATAAAACGAAGTTTATTGTATATTTAATAAGGGCGTACACACATCCCATTGGAACTAATGTTGCGCGTAATTCAACGTGCACTTTGATGTTGCAATTAAAATGACGTCATGTCGCAGTCAGTTTTGACGGTTGGCGCCGTCTATCGGTCAACATTTTTAAAGAACAGTGAGTCCAGACGCTCGCTAGCGCTCGCAGTCAGCTTGAGTGTTTCTGGATGATAGAGACCAAACAACAACAGCCTTGAAAAGCAGCCTTACCGAAGAAGTAAAACCAGGCTAAATACATTTCTGCGGCTAAGATTGTTACAGTCTTTATTTTATAGAGATGTGATCTATAAAGTTCGGAAATTAAAATAAAGAGGTCGGACAGGTTTCTTAACCACTTTCCAAAGTTAATCAAGGGATTCGTCAGAAAGATACGATATGTCCCTTTTGTTACGAAACGCAATTAATGTTTCTACAGTCACACTTGTGCAATGACTGGACAACCAAGTGAGATTCTATGATTACAACCTGCTGAAACCCTGAAAAGGAAGATAATAAGTGTATTAGCTTTCGTCCCTTAAGTTTTGTGTAGATTGGTTTTATTTTTTGCTGTAATTGTTCAGTAACATTCCGGATACATCCCGAGATGTTTGTAATTATTTATTTTTACATAACTTTACAACAACTTTTAAGTGTAGCGTTTGCTTCTTTCTCTGGATGTTGACTTGATTGTTAAAGATTTCTCTTTGATGGGATGTACTTTTACACTGTCTTGTCAATTTTGGCGCTGAGGACAGGCACAGCGCCGCGAGGTTGTGTACACATACCATCGGTTTAAGCTAACCAGTAAGCCATACTGCTTACTGACCGTTCGGTCTGTAATCCTGTCTTCAGCACGTTATGTTGCGTGTTCGGCTTTTCAGTAACTGTTTAAGTTGGTCTCATTTGATTTAGTTAATGGTAGAGAGCGAACCTACGGTGCCATGGCGTTTAGGTACTGTGGTTACTACAGAATCATTTTTGAAATTTTTTGGCTATATCAATTAAGGACTTTTTTTCATTTTTGCGATGTTAACGAAGTATAACACGTCAATTATGGGTCACAAATTGTATAAAACAGCGAAATCCAAATAAAATATTTTCCAGTTTGAAATCTACTCCGCCCAAAGTTGATATATACGTTTCCTAAACGAAATATGTTTCTAGTGACGTAGCTGCTTTTAGGCACTGCATGCAGATCCCGGCAAAAACTTTTCCCCTGATATGTTCTCTTTATCCTCAAAAGTGTCTCCCCAAACTCGTCAGAGTGCACCATTTTACCAGCGAAAAAGGTTTAAAATGTCGGTTGTTCTTATTGATTCAGTTTTAAAAATAACATGACTAGCAATGAAACAGAGATAAGAAACTCACGCAGGTGGAAGCTCGGAAGCCGGAACCGTTCCACATTTTTTTCCTGATATAGTGTTTGGAAGCCCGAGCATACCACGGACCCCTTTCACCGCTAAAATCAAATGTTGGGCTTCCACTTTAGACTGCGCTTGCGCAACTGTAACTATTTTATTTTGACGTGTTATTGAGAAATAACAGGACACTTTTAAGAATGACTAAACAATCAGAATGCAGTAAATATGTATATTGTTCGCAGTTTGTAATTATTTAATGTTAACATTTATTTATTGGAAAGTTCATTGACATACTTGTTTCATCATCTGGTCTTAATTAATACTCATTCCGTTCATTTGTCCGTCAACAAATTATTGTAGCCTCCACATTTCTATTACCCTTTATACTTCTTTATGATATGCGGATGCCCCTTTTAAAGATTTGGGCATTTCCTGTTTATATGTTTGATACCGTATTAGTTCAAAAGAAGATTCATAATTTGTGTGACTGTTTTCAATTCCTTGTGGCCTCCAGGATCTTTTCGGATACCATTCGCTACATCTATGTTGAGTTTGTAATTTTTAATTTTTCTCTTTATTTATATCCATTGTTTTCAGTTTTAACTTTCTTGCGGCTATTACAATTTCGTGTTGCCTCCCTATCATAGATTATTAGTATTCCCTTGCGTATGTAAGTGTGCCGTTTGAGGATTTTTGTTTTTCTTTCCAAATACGTTTTATAGCTGTGGACCCTATGATGACGCCTACCTAAAGCCCATTGGGACGGTGGCGTTTGATGTTTGCCTATGATCTTTCTTGTCGTGCCCTTAATGGTTTATTCTCTTGTTGCTCTGGCTTCTGCACCAAGTCATTGAGTACCTTCATTGTGGCTTTCTAGGCTATTGTTTTTTGTATTATATTTACACGAGCATATTTGTGTTTTACTTATATTGCCTATTGATGCTGCCTTGTTGGTTAGAGATTAGATCATGGCGGGGATTTCTTTATTTACACAGTCCTATTTTATTGGGATGAAGTAGGGTAAGTGTGAGGTTTGGTGCACCCTAGAACCGGTTTAAACCCCCAGTAGCCTACTTTGCCACTGACCGTTCCGAGGCGGTTGCCCTATGGACAACCCTTTTGTGTTTGTGATGTCGTTTGCATTTATTATTACTTTTGCCTTCTTGTTTGTCTGTTTGCGTGTTTGTTTCTGTGTTTTGTGGTTGACTGTCCTCCTTGAATGCTACTTTCCCTGTCCGATCTTTTTATATTTCTTTATCTCTGTTTTAAAGGGTCGTTTTTGTAGCTGTCCATATTTTCGTGATTTCCATCCTATTTCTATAACTGTTGCAGCTGATAAATTATGTTTCTACTGCTGTATTTTTTATGACATTCAGTTGCCCTTTTGAGGATTTGAAATGTTGATGATTTGTTCATCATACACCGCTATCAATCGTTTCAAAGGGTTGGTGACTTTAGTGACTCGTGACTTTTACAGTGTGCGTTTCTTGTATTACACGTTCGCCATGAGTATATTGTTCCCTCACCATTTGTGAAGTGATCTTTTCCCCGAAAACCTAACCAAAAAAATAAATAAAAATGCTATCATTACGTCGTTCAATTCACAAACAGCATGACATGACAGTTCCTTTCAAAGTTCTACTGACACATCTACTCAAGTTGAAATATTGAAAATAGATGCTAGATATCAACGTTCCATTACGATATCTTTCACGATGATACAAAATCTCTAAATATCAACGTTCCATTACGGTACCTTTCATCAATAATACAAAAAAAACCTCTAGATATCAACGTTCCATTACGGTACCTTTCACTGATGATACAAAAACTCTAGATATCAACGTTCCATTACGGTACCTTTCATCGATGATGCAAAAACCTCTAGATTTCAATGTTCCATTACGGTACCTTTTATCAATGATATAAAAACTTCTAGATATCAATGTTCCATTACTGTACCTTTCATCGATGATACAAAAACTCTAGATATCAACGTTCCATTACGGTACCTTTCATCAATAATACAATAAACTCTAGAAATCAACGTTCCATTACGGCAGCTTTCATCATTGATACAAAAACCTCTCGGTATCAACGTTCCATTACGGTACCTTTCATCAATAATATAAGAAAAACTCTAGATATCAACGTTCCATTAATTGGATATAATTGTTAAATTTACATCCTATCGTACCCGTACCGCGCTTTTGAAGGGGAGAAAGACCCTGCGAGAGTAAAAAAAAAGTCTATCTAAATGAAGACTTGACAAAAAATCGGATGTATCTTGCATTTGAGTGCCGTCAGCTAAGAAAGACAATAGACAGCAGCATCCAGAGCACATGGTCATTTGACGGCAACATCTATGTGAAGGACGCGAATGAACGGACGTACGGTACGCATAAAAAATAGTAGCGACTTAGAAGTCTTCCGTCCAAAGGTGTAACTTCCATATGTGTCTAGACACCTAAATTAGTTAAGCACACCATTATGGGACCTACTTGTTATTATTGGAAGGTCTTGGAAATGTAAATAAATCATATGATTTATATGAATGTATGTTTTTATGTGTGCATGTTTGTGTGTATTAATGAATATTCTAATACACCCGCACTATATAGCCTAGTTTAAAATATTGGGATTTGTTCTACTAGGGAACAAATACTAATTATTTCAGGAGGTGGAAATCAGAGGTTATAATGAACGTGTAATTCTAACGCGTGACCGCCATTTGGTCAGTATCGATCTGTTTTTGTGTTCTAAAAATCGGTATTTAATTGTTATTCCAAACTACTTGTTGATAATACGCATCAAATATTAGTGTTGAATGCTTGTTACATGTCGGTATACCCTGCTTATGTTCGCAACGGCCGTATTGTGCTACCTGTCTACGATGTTGACAATCGGGGAATGCAAAGGGAACGACAACTCTGATTATTGATTGGAATTTGGAGTCGTGCAGGATGGGAGATGACGTTTGTCAAGGCTGTGAACTTATTTAGACATAGCAAAATTATAAGTATGTGTAACATTATGTTTAAATAATATCCGACAGGTATTTAAGTGTATAATAACAGTTTTGAAACGGTAGTGTTTATTTCGATTCTTCTGTCATAGCCTAACAGAAGTACGACACTGTATGTGCTATTGCTTTTAAATGAAAGTTGATTCCAGCTTATTATTTTGTCATTTCTGTATCGAACACAAGTCGACAACAAGTCTTCAATATTGTCGACAATATTACAATATTGTATTAAAGGAAAGTGTGGATGTCAATTTTTGGGTCATAGCCTAACATAATTCTTTCCAAGTTAGCGGTACAGTGTTTCAATTGGAAATCACGGTATTTAAATGCTATTTCGAAACCAATTGTTAATATACATCAAGTGTTATTGAATGTTTGGGTCGATGGGCACATCAATTTCTTTTACATCATTCATCCAGAATGTTTTGGTCTCGTCGTATATACACATTTAGATGACTAATATAATTATTTGAATAAAAAGTAAATAAAATAACGTTGTATATGCATTTGTAAACTATATAAAAATAAATAAAATATCTCGTTATATTCAACGATATATCACTGTAACGTTTGCAACGTTAGGAGATTAAGCATGGCAATGCGAAAGATATCACTGTAACGTTTGCAACGTTAGGAGAGTAAGCAAAGCAATGCGAAAGATTTCAGATGTGTGCGTTATTTTCACATGTTAGGGGTATTAGAATAGAAATAGAACATCGTTTACGGTGAATTATCTTGTAATATATCACGGTTTGTCGTTCAATTGTAAATATTAATTTCACTCGCACTTCGGGCTCGTGAAATTATTGTTTACAACTGAACTCCAAACCGTGATATATGTAATAGATAGAGTCTGGTCAACGAGCTGAGACAGACTCTATCTTTTTTGTAGCATGGTGTACTTAGTAACACTGTGACGTCATAGTGACCGTAATCTAAATTTCAATATCCGGTAGTTGTAGCACGGTTTAGCCACGCCCCTTTAGTTACCCTAAATTAAACGATTTAATGTTCTGCATTCATCAAAGGAAATGTCACCGACCATGCTACAAGTAATAGATAGAGTCTGGTCTCAGCGAGTTGGCTTATTTAAACACCGAGATGGGCATAGCCCATCGAGGTGTTTAAATAACCAACGAGCTGAGACAGACCCTATCTTTTTTGTAGCATGGTGTACTGAGTAACACTGTGACGTCATAGTGACCGTACTCTAAATTCCAGTATCCGGTAGTTGTAGTACGGTAAAGCCACGCCCCTTTAGTTAACCTAAATTAAACGATTTAATGCTCTGCATTCATCAAAGGAAATGTCACCGACCATGCTACAATACACGATAATTCACAGTAAATGATGTTCTATTTCTTAATTAACATCTACAAACACAGTAGGGCCAATGTTTAACACTATTAAGTTGACCACGGTTGCGGAGGCGGGTTCTTGTAGGTTGGGACTGTCCCGGTCGCTTGAGCCCGTCTCCGTGACCTCTATCTATTTTGCTCAGTAAGAATCAATTTCTATACGTGACATACAACCAACTAAACATATTTTATTATATAGTGAAATATTGCATAAGAAAGGACCACTCATGCTTTGTGCTGATGAATAAGTGTCCCTTTAAAGTGTGTATTGTTTATCTTTATCTACAGCAATGTGATGCTCGACGACTACCTTATAATAATCGAAGGTTATGTTTGTATGTTACCGTTAGATGACTGGCGACTGATCGCTCTTTAATTAGAAGTAAGCAACCATGCATTGTATGGTACAGCGATATAATTATTATATAAAATAATTATTATATAAAATATACTCGGCTATAAAACACAATTGAATGCTCGTATACTGTAATGGATTGTATGATCACTGATCAATGTGTTTTGTAGGCATCGATCTCAGTGAAGCGTGTGCGCTTATAATATACTCGGTAAAAAAGTTTTGGACCAGGGTATATAAAGTCATATAAAAATAAAACTAGTGGACATAATTTAAGTGTCTTTATTTAGTAACCAAGGTCTACCCTACCCGGTTAATTTGGTACCAAAACATTAAATTCTAAACAAGATTTGATTTTAAAAAAATATCGCGAACACAGAAAGGGTCTGTAAAAAAAGTAACAGTTACAGACATTCGAGTAACCAATAAAAAGATTATTATTTTTTTGCAAACTTCCATTGTAAGCGATAATTATTCTTGATTGTTGATCTATTGTCAATTATCAACTGAGATAATAACGGTTATGGTCGAATGTCATGGTTCAGCGATCATTGTACGGGTTCGAATTCGACCAGGGACGGCTCATGGAGTGTCATGGAAATGGTGGCGGTTATACTCATTATTGAGACATTTTGCAACTTTTTTTGTGACCCTTAGTGTATTCGGATAGCTACTGTGATTGTTTTACCGGTGATATTGTTTTGTTTATTTTATTTTATGTAATGGAATACATTTTTGTCTTTGATTTTTTATTAGAATATTAAAATTCGTCAACTGGTTTTCTTTTTATGCGCCATTATATGCCCTGCTCCAAAACTTTTTTTACCGAGTATATTATGTGTTGCTACTATTTAAAGTATTCACTCATACCTGTAGTGTATGCGTGATGTTTTTGTATTACATGTTCTCGTTTTATTTTATGATATGATTTAACCAGTGAACTAATAATCTTTTATTAATTCACGGATTTAACACTGACTCCTGCGGGGACTCCATGGTTTTGGTTGAAAAAGCTTGTATGTTGTTCAAACTGAACAATGGGGCCCGTTGTCAGTCTTGTATAATATATCAAATTAGTGTGCATTATTAATTGTCAGTACACACTGGTAATTACGATATAAACTATTGTTTTACTACTGTTTCTCATCAAATTTATAAGTGTAAATTGAATAATTATTTACTTGCTTATCATTACTTTGCAAGAATGATATGTCCTATGTACTAATGGGTGCTTGATTGTTTGTAGTGCGAGTCGACATAGTGTGTGCGTGATGTTTTTGTATTGCGTTCTCTTGTTATATCTAACACAGACTCCTGCGGGGACTCCATGGTTTGGTTTGAAAAATATTGTATGTTGTTCAAACTGAGCCACGGAGCCCGTTGTCAGTCTTGTGCAATATATTAAATTAATGTGCATTATTAATTCGATATAATAATTAAGTATGTTGTGCGAGTCGACATAGTGTTTGCGTGATGTTTTTGTATAACGTTTTCTCGTTTTATTTTATGATATGATTTAACACAGACTCCTGCGGGGACCCATGGTTTGGATTGAAAAAGCTTGTACGTGGTTCAAACTGAGCCATTGGTCCCGGTGTCAGTCTTGTGTAATATATTAAATAGGACACATGACGCTGGAAAAATGAAGTATTGAAAAAACAAAACAAAAAAAAAGCCTTGGTAGTCTCAGTTGTAATAAATATAACTAACGGGATTAACGCATTTGTACCGATTTAATAGTAGCCTTACTGTAAATTCTATTTGACTTCATATCTTACGATTATGATGCTATTATTTTTTATCAAGTCAGTTCTGAACTAATTCTGAAAGTATTTCCCCCTGATTGTTGACTGTTTATGCATCATTTAAATATTTAAACTTCGTTTTGTGTCGTTATTAATATGTTGTATTACATCCTAATAACATATCTTGCAGTATAGTATAAATCTCTAAGGACGCTTCACTTTCTAGTGACTGGACCAATCTATGAGTGTCACCAGTTTTTGTTAACTCATGTGGAAATGATACGAATATCTAAGGTTGACTAACGTAATACGCATCCTTGAACTTCTGTTTACATATTTTGTAATGACTATATATTTTCTTCTTCATATTCCTATTCCATATAGACTCTTAGTCAAGCTGACTACTTCTTATGTTCTATATTTCCTTTCATTAGTACTGTTCTACGTTCCAACGTGTGTGCTTCCTAGCAGCATCGCACCCTATACTCTTCCTGACAATAGAATAACTTAAATGTATATTGAAACTGCTCTATATAGGATGCGAATAGGTTTATTTACCCCTGTACAATCAAGAGTTAAGGGTTCCAAATGCCTAAACATTTTCGAATTGGTTACTTGGATGGCGTTTATACTATTCAAATCTGGCGATATTGAACTTAATCTAGGACCCGACACATATATTCCCAATGATGAATTCAGACAACACCTATCGATAGTTCACTATAATGTTCAAAGTTTTCTGCATAAAAGAGATATTCTGTATGCTGAGTTGAGACATTTTGATATACTTGCATTTACCGAAACATGGTTAAGTGCTACTATATCAACCAATGATATTGTATTTACGAATTTTAGTACCCCAATTCGGAGAGATGGACCATCCGACAATCATGGTGGAATTATTATTTACGTAAATAATAATTTAAATGCCACTAGACATGATCTTGAACTACCCAATATTGAGTGCATATGGTTGGAAATACATTCACATAATACGAAAATACTATTTGGAACATTATATCGACCTCCAAATTCAAATGCTCAAATCTTTCAAGTATTGAACAATCTATAGGATTAGCCATCGAAACAAACATATCTGACATAATCATAGCTGGTGATTTTAATCTTGATATGAATAAACCGCAATCCGCAAATAAAATAACAGACATATCAAATCAATATAACCTTACTCAACCTATAAGTGAACTAACACATTTTACTGAACATTCCAACTCAATAATCGACGTACTGCTACTCTCAAACCGTGGAAACGTTACTGTATGTGGCGTCGGAGAACCCCTTTTTAAATCAAAACGTAAGATATCATTGCCCTATTTCCTGTTGTTATAAATACTCTGAACCGAAAAATAATGCATACAAACGTACACTATGGCAATATGACAGAGGCGACTACGAATCTCTTAGACGAAATGCAGCAGACGTTAACTGGGTCTCGTGTTTTCATACCGACATTGACATATACGCAGACAATATATCTAATAAAATACTTAATCTAGCTGATGAAACGATTCCGAAAAAAATATCACTGTTAGACCTTCAGATCCACAGTGGTTACATAATGATATTCGAAAAGCAATGAGGAAACGAAAGAAACTATATGACAAAGCCAAACGAACGAATAACGAGGGACACTGGGAAAAATACAGACGAATTAGAAACGAAGTTACAACTATGATACGAAATGCAAGAGAAAATCACTTTGTAAAACTAGCTGACAAATTACATTCAAACATACTTTCTCCTTCTGAATGGTGGAAAACATTGAAATATTGTATAAGTCCAAACAATCGTTCATCATCTATTCCTCCGTTAAATCAAAATGGTAATACAAACAAAGACAAGGCGAATGTATTAAATATATTTTCAAAACGCAGTCCAATTTGAATGACATTAACAAGCCACTTCCAGTTTTTGATTTTGATCCTAGAAGGCCAACGCTAAGCAGGATTAACATAACACTGATTGAAGTCAAATCTGTTTTGCAAACCTTAAATCTAGGCAAGGCAGTAGGGCCAGATAATATTAACAACAGAGTACTTAAAGAACTAGCTTCCGAATTAGCTTCGCCATTATCAACTCTCTTTAATAGGTCTCTGGCTATTAGCAAAGTTCCTCCTCAGTGGAAGTTAGCCTATTTATGTGCAGTTCTTAAGAAAAATGACCCCTCAGAATTAACCAACTATCGACCTATTTTACTCCTCAGTACACTAGACAAAGTTATGGAAAAAATTATCCACAAACATGTTTTTATTTTTTTCTCTCAAATCATGTCATAACTGCTCTCCAGTCGGGTTTCGTTCCTAATTAAGACTCCACGGTTAATCAATTAGTTGAATAACTCGAACAGAACAATTATAAGCTTATCAAAATATGTTTATTATGCATTTAAACTTCGAAATGAAATGTAAGTTTAAATTTCTTTACTACATTTCAACCGTTTCAGCATTTAAGAAAAAAAAAGAAAAAAAAAGCTATAACGCTTCTCTGTAAACTTCAATGATGATTTTGTATGCCATGCTTTTGATGTTTCACTGTATTGACTATGCATTGTGTGTAGGCTATAAACGTTGTACTGAATGTTTAACTCTGAATAAAGTTAATATATATATATATATATATAATACGTTCTGCAAATTAAAGCTCTTGATGATGGCAAAGAATTCGAGCAGTCTTTTGTGATATTTCTAAAGCTTTTGGTAGAGTTTGGCATAAAGGATTGATTTTTTAAATTACAGACAGTTGATATAACGGGCTCTCTTCTACTGTGGTTTTCGGACTACCTTCAAAATCGCAATCAAAGTGTTATACTACCTGGTGAAATCTCCGATAGTGTAAACATAAATGCTGGAGTGCCTCAGGGATATCTACTGGGACCACTGTTATTGCTGGTTTACATTAATGGCATTGTTGAAAATATTAACTCAACTATTAAATTATTTGCCGCTGATACAAGTTTTTACGTTATAGTTGACTCTCCAAATATCGCTGCAAACATAATAAATAATGACCTGCTAACAATACATGATTGGGCGGACAAAAGGTTGGTATATTTTAATCCCAACAAAACTGAAACACTCCTAATCTCCAGGAAAATGAACAAACCATTGTATCCTCCTCTAATTATGAACGCTGTTATTATTGCAGAAGTCGAAAAACATAAACATTTAGGTCTCACACTTTCAAGTAATGGTACATGGAATCACCACATAGATGCTATTAAAGAAAAGGCATGGCAACGAGTAAATGTAATGAGAACATTAAAATTTAAGTTAGACAGAAAATCTCTGGAAAAAATATACTTTACATTTATTCGTCTGACTCTTGAATATGCCGACGTCGTAAAGCGCAAGAGCTTGAATTTGAAAAAATTCAATATGAGGCTGCCAGAATTGTGACAGGAACAACCAAACGTGTATCCCTAGTAGCCCTTAACCGCAAAACGGGATGGGAATCGTTGAAAGCTAGAAGACGAAAGCATAGCCTTATATTATATTATAAAATGAACGCAAACTAAACTCCTGCCTTTTTGTCATCCCTTGTCCCAGATAACGTTGGAAACCTCGTTAACTACAATTTAAGAAACGCTGGAAAGCTTTACGCCAATCCTTTTCTCCCATCTACAATCCGTGAATGGAACGAACTTCCCCCATCGGCGAGAAATTCCGAGTCTATTAGTGTTTTCAAATCTAGATTGGATAGTTATAGGACTACTGTTTCACAATACTACTTTACTGGTAATCGAAAGTCCCACATTTTCCACACACGCCTTCGCACTCACTGCAGCAGCTTAAATCAGCATTTATTTTCAAAAAACGTTGTAGAAAGTCCACTTTGTGTATGTAGATCCTTAGAAGACACGAATCATTTCCTATTGCACTGTCCACTATATACTCCCCAGAGAATAGTAATGAATAATGAATTGCTACACTTGATCGACGAAATAACACTAGACACCCTATTTTTTGGTGATGAAACACTGTCTCTAGACGAAAACACACAAGCTTTCAATATATACTCAATATATACTCAATACGAAACGCGTTCGGTTCCTGTAAATTACATACACATAACTTTAGGAATTTGAGAAAATTAAATTTGCTGAACAGTATGCCAATAATTTGCTAAACAGTATGCCAATCTGAAAAATCGCTATCATGCTCCCTACAAGCTGAATCTGCCGCTATAACAATACATTAGTATGGGGATAAGGGCCTATATGTTTTCTGAGGAACGGCGCGCGCGCACACACACACACACACACACAGACACACACACACACACACACTCTCTCTCTCTCTCTCTCTCACCTTACATTTCTATATTTCTTGTAATTATATCATGTATATATTAAACACTTAACTAGCCATTTGATTTCATGTACTATCCTATCACGAATAATGTAAACTTGTTGTGCCATGATCAAGGAGACATATATACACAAGCGTTTTGCTTTCTTCTGGATCCTAATTCACTGTTAACTATTATATCATTGTATGTCTATATAACACAAAATGTATAAATTGTGAATAAATTAGTGTTTTAAACCGGTACCATCAATGATACAAAAAACTCTAGATATCAACTTTCCATAACAGTACCTTTCATCAATAATACAAAACTCTAGATATCAATGTTCCATTACGGTACCTTTCATCAATAATACAAAACTCTAGATATCAACGTTATTGTACATTTCAGAAAAACATCTAGATATCAAAATTCCATTACGGCATCTTTTATCAATGATACAAAAACCTCCAGATATCAGTGTTCTATAACGGTACCTTCCATCGACGATACAAAAACCTCTAGATATCAACGTTCCATTACGGTACCTTTCATCGACGATACAAACATCTCTAGATATCAACGTTCCATTACGGTACCTTTCATCGATGATACAAGAACCTATAGATATCAACGTTCCATTACGGTATCTTTCATCATTGATACAAACCTCTAGATATCAACGTTTCATTATGCACCTTTCACCGAAGATACAAAAACCTCTAGAGTCAACGTTCCATTACGTTACCTTTCATCGATGATACAAAAACATCTAGATATCAACGTTCCATTACGGTACCTTTCATCGATGATACAAGAACCTATAGATATCAACGTTCCATTACGGCACCTTTCATCATTGGTACAAAACATCTAAATATCAACGTTCCATTACGGTACCTTTCATCGATGATACGAAGAACGTTCCATTAAAAGATCTTTCATCAATGGTACAACGGTATGCTGTTAATCATAGATGCCAGAATCGTATTGCGGTGTACGTTGTACGTTGTCCGTCCGTCCGTCATGCGAAAAAATGGATCTTTGTTCATTTTTGTTCTCGTGATAACGTAAGTAAATTTTCACCAATTTTCATTAACTTTTATTTGAAGGTTTGTTTTAATATGAACTTGAAAGATTTTGGCAGTGACTTACACACTTTGCTATACATTTCTTTACTTCAGTTACTTAATCGGTTTTAATAGTTTCGTATTTGTAATATGTGTGATGCCATGAAATAAGTACATAATTAATTAACTTGCAGTCTTTTCTTAAAGAGACCGATACTGGACCTTTTACGCCTTTTGTTTCAATTTATTACCCTTTTTAGTCAAAACAAAATTGTGCGTTTTTAAATATACAGTGCAAACCTATGTTAGAGTTTAGACAGTTGTTTAACTTATCCATATTATGATATATTAAAGGAATGTCAATCGGTCTCGAACTGTGTGTAACATGTAACATAGTAAGTAACATATTTACATAGTCACTATACAATATAGTAACATAGTAACATTATAGCTAACTTAGTAATCATTTGCTTTCTGAAATGTTAGTTTCATTCATTTAAATATTTGATTGTTAATTGCATCCTTAAAACCGTGAGATCAGAGTTTATACATTAAACTATTATTCAACATCGACAAACCTGCTTACGTCAGTATCAAATCAAATAGTCCAAATCGACAAAGCATTCATTCATTTAAGAGTAAAATAGATTTTGTTTTATAAAATATAATTTTGAATAGAAATGTCATTAATCTATCAATAATCCTGTAAAGGTTTTTTTATTATAATCGAAATAACGATATTCTATTTATAAAACAATGTATTCAAATAAACGATGTCAACAGCTCACAAGCCCCATTGAGCTTCCGTCTATCCCATTTTTCACTGGCGTTGAGAGACACTCCTTTCAACACAAATAGGTGTTCTGTTTTATTAGGACACTTAGTAATTCATACGTTCTATTAATCTCTTCGCGACGAAACTGACACCAGCGTATTTGTTTACCGATACACTAATAAAGACCGTTTCTACGACTTTTGTTCCTTAATTGCGGAGCCGTCACTCGGCATAGAGTTTCCAGGAAACGTGTGATCGACCAATTACTTCGAGAAAGAACTAGATAGCGAAAGAAAACGAGGTATATAAACATTGGAGACGACCACGCTGTCCTTAGTTTTAATTATACACAGATAACGGATTCTAAAAGAGGTAAGAGTATTAACTATATATAAGGGTTTCGACAACAGTTAGGAAAATAGTTTATTATTAATTAGTAAATAAATTGTAATAAAATATATAGGTATAATTTAGATAGAATATGACCATTAAAAAAGGAATCATATCATGTACAGGAGATTGTACATGCATCATGTACAGGAGACGTGCAGCATGGAAACAAATGTTAATTCGAACACTATTTTTTTTTAATTATTTAATTTAATTGATTAAGCGTCAACTTAGCATTAAGGAGCTACACAGTAATCTTGAGGGCAGTTTACACATTTCCCCGAAAATAACAAAACGTCTACAATATGTGTCGTTTAAAAAAACAACAGAAGAAAGAACTGAGTAGCTTTTCAGCAAACTTCCAGCTTCCACTTGTTTTGGAAATCATGGAGAAAACGTATATCAATCTAATAATTAATGTTTTCTCTTAAAAGTGAAAAATTAAAATTAAACTGTCTTTAAAATTTGATAAGTGGCAGTAATGGAAGAATAAAATGTGTTCATTTTAAATAATATAGTTTGGGCCAATTTAGATTAACAGCAAAACACATAATGCCAGATTTAAGGAATCTCGGCGGCATTGATTTAGAGAATTCGTTAGTTCGACTCGTTCGATTTTAACTAATTTATAAAGGCGGAACATGATCGGAAATTGTACAATCCCATCTGAGAGTGTTAATAATGAGGTTACAATTTGTTCTTAAAAATATGAACATTTTTAATCTAACCTGTTAACATCCTACGTTTAATTAAAACAGTGCATGTTTAATGTAAAATTGAATTTCATTAAACGTTTAATAAATTTCATTAAACGTTTAATACAAGCTAAACTCTTGAGTCGAGCACCGCGTCTAAATATATGTTACCTAAACATAATAGTGTTTATCCTTTTTTTTTTAAATGTGTGTATTATAATCAAATTTTCATTAAACAAATCTGTATTCTTAATTGTTGTATGAACATAATATTACATTTATATATATCTATTAAACATCGTATTTTTAGAACTGTTTGCAAATGTTATATGTAAACTATGTAATAAATGGTGAAGTATTAAAATAACATTTTCAAAATTAAATGGCATTAAGTTAAAAGCACTATATGTACAAATACTCGTAGTACCAATGGTTTGATAGACGACAATAACACGTTCAGTACGATATATATTCAGTTGAAATGACGGCACTTAGCATACATATACTCGTAGTGAAGAGACTACACCAATTACCAACCAATCAGCGGGCAGGGAAATTTCTTAATTTTGTTTGGTTGACAAGGTAAAAAAAACAAAAAATCTTGCTAAAAATTTAAAATTCAACGTTTGAAGAGTACTTATAAAGGTTAAATCATACATTTGTGCAATGTATTCATAATGTGTTGCATAATAAAAAAAAGAAGTATATTTTACATTTTCCTCATGTTTCTACATGCAAGTAGGTGGGTCAGCACCATCCGACCCAAACAGTTTTTTCAAAACATACTCAACGTATGGCTTATGTATGTTTTTTGATAAAGCTAAGGTCTTTCAAAACAGGTAATACAAAATATAGCTTCCTATATTAGGGAACTCAGTACAGAGCTTAGAGCTATACGATAGGCCTATGGAAAATGAATTGGTGTAGTATGACCTAAAACCAATGTTGGCAACTGTTATAAATACATTCAGTGGAAATGGCGGCAATGGTCGTAAAAACGACGACAATCTGTATAAATACATTCAGTGGAAATGGCGGCAATGTTCGTAAATATACTATGTAGAAATTACGATCATCGTTATAAATACCTTCAGTGGAAAAGGCGGCAATGGTCGTAAATGTACTAAGTAGAAATTACGACCATCGTTATAAATACGTTCAGTGGAAATGGCGGCAATGGTCGTAAATGTACTAAGTAGAAATTACGATCATCGTTATAAACACGTTCAGTGGAAATGGCGGCAATGGTCGTAAATATACTAAGTAGAAATTACGACCATCGTTATAAATACATTCAGTGGAAATTGCGACAATGGTCGTAAAAATGACGACAAACTTTATAAATACATTCAGTGGAAATGGCGGCAATGGTCGTAAATGTACTAAGTAGAAATTAAGACCATCGTTATAAATATTTTCAGTGGAAATGGCGGCAATGGTCGTAAATGTACTAAGTAGAAATTACCACCATAATCAAAAAAAGAATATATTCAGTGGAAATGACGGCAATGGTCATAAATATACTAAGTAGAAATGACGACAATATTTAAAAATACAATGTACTAAGTAGAAATTACGACCATTGTTATACATATATTCAGTGGAAATGGCGGCAATGGTCGTAAATGTACTAAGTAGAAATTACGACCATCGTTATAAATATATTCAGTTGAAATGGCGGCAATGGTCGTTAATGTACTAAGTAGAAATTACCACCATCGTTATAAATATATTCAGTGGAAATGACGGCAATGGTCATAAATATACTAAGTAGAAATGACGACAATATTTAAAAATACATTTCGTGGAAATGACGGCAATCATTACAAATACATTCAACTTGTCAATACAGTGCATTAGGATGAATAAAATCATTATCTGTCTAATTCAATTTTCTCAGCTCATCAGATATTTTAAAAGTGTCCAGACTTGAATATATATTATACAAGCATACATTTATGCAGCAGTGAAATGAGTTGGTGGATTTTTCCATGCAAAATGTATCACTGAGTGTAACACCTCTGAGAAAACAAAACAAAACGATTCTTTAAAATAATAAACTGAGATATGAATATTTGCTGTTGTGACAAATATTAGAGACAAAGGTCAAAATATAATCATCATATAAGTTAAATCGTTATAGTTTGGCACTTTTAAAAAAAATGAAATCATGAAATATTGGTGCAAAATGACATATATTTGAAATCATACAACTAAAGGAATAAATTTAAATAAAAAACTAAACAAATGTTTTTCTTTCATTTCTAACACCCAGCACTGTTACATATACGTCTGTTTAATCTTCACGTAGACTAGTAGCAGATAAGAGTCCTGTGTCCATTTATATCTCCCCTAAATTTCTGTGAGGAATCCTTAGTGGATACTCTGAGAAGAAAAAAATAATCGAGGGTTGACATTTTGAATCATGGCGCAAAGTGAGAAATTCAAGATGGCCACCAAATCGGAAAAAAAATCATATATTCTCATTACCCATGGTATAAAGGCAATTTTAAAGAGTACAGGTTGTAGCTGCCTTTCTCCAAAGTATATGACAATGCGAATTAAACATTTATTGTAAAGGTTATGTAATCATGTCAACAATTAACAGTTTAAAATACACTATTTTGAGGTACACATAAATATTTACAATTCTTTAAAGAAAGAAGTGAAGTTTTTTTTTTGTTTTTTTTTGGGCCCACCTTCTCAACCCCTTTTATCTGCTCCTTTCTTTCGCCTCCCATCACTCCGTCTTCCGCCAGCTCTGCTGTTGTCCCTCCTACTAGATGGTGATCTGTTCTGACATACTTTCTGCTGAAGCCTCGCTGTATATTCCGTTTCTGCGACGACTCTCGCTGTTCACCCGCAGTTCACCTGATTTTTCTCTTTTTTCCTTCGGATTGTACCGTTTCTGGGACATTGCTGATATGTCTTCTGTTATTGTCTATTGCTGTGAAACAGCCCCCCTAGTACTCCATGGTACTCCATTCAAGCTACTAAGCCACTACTAGAGAAGTGAAGTTGTAACTGAATCTTAACAACTAACCATTACCTGATCAAACATTAAAGTATATTATTTTGTTTGTAAAAACATTGTGTTTAATTTATTCATGTAGATCATACTTTACACATATACTATGGATGAACAGGTCAACCGTTTCACGTACAGTGTATGTCATTTGAAAATAGCCTGTTACAAAAATCCTGCTGTCCCTTCATATATATGGTACATCGGATCAACTAATGGATTATTTGCGTACATGTAGCTGTTGCAAAGAGTGGTCTTAGTATATGACCAGCATATGTTGATGGATATATTTATATTCGAATTTAAATATTTTAATTATAGAGTCGGGTTTTACACAAGAACAGAACCATAAATTGAGATTGCTCTACCGTGGTGGTACATGAATGTAGTTTGTCAATGGTCTTGCATAGTGTGGCATGCTTTAGTGTACTAAATACTTGCTGCTTTAGCACATATTTAATGTAGATTTGTGTTGTTTACTTTTTCTGAATTCCGGTAAATAATTGTGGTGGATCTGCCTTAAATGAATATTTATTACTACTGGGATGGTTGTGTCACCCCAAGCAGTGCGTGCACAGCTGGTCATGCTCTGTGTTGTTGGAGTA
Organism: Cyrtodaria siliqua; assembly: GCA_037043455.1. Classification (NCBI taxonomy): domain Eukaryota; kingdom Metazoa; phylum Mollusca; class Bivalvia; order Adapedonta; family Hiatellidae; genus Cyrtodaria; species Cyrtodaria siliqua. The sequence continues at coordinate 20,886 of JAWPHD010008760.1, forward strand.
GCTATGGATGTACTTTGTTGAATCTCTATCCCATGCTTTCATCCAGATATTGTCCTATCGATTGCACTGGAAGAACAGTTGCTTGACAAGATAACTCTCTTTGTTCTAGTCTAATAATGATAATGGAATTAACTGTACAGCAGCCTTTGCAATATTGACGGCTAGCCGTAAAAGATCTGAAATATTTCCATGAATGATGTACATTTGTTCTACATTTTGGTACGTGAACTCAAAGTTATCTATTTATCACTTTCTAGTCAGAGTAATTAACAACTGTCTCATCAGAACAGCTTTTGCTAAGAGAAAGTTCTACATGTTGCAATGTGAACCCGAAGTAAGATTTTTACCCCTTTTTAGTCGGAGCTATTAACCGCTTTCTCATCTGGTTTTAAAGGTAGGTTTTGTTACAGGCAGAAAGGGTCCATTTCCACGGGCCTCAAGGTATTCCTTTTCCACTTCTCTTATTTCATTTGTCTCACAGTTGTTCGCTGAATTATTTGTGTGGTCTTTACTGATCCTTTTACAAAGTTGTAAAATAAGAAGTATATTTGTGCACAATCATGTTTATAAAGGTGATACAAAGTCTTGAAATGTTCGATTTTATTTACAAAATCTCACAAAATGTCTTCTCACGAGGCTTGTCTGCACTACATTTATCACAAAGACAGAGTTTTTGATCCAAATGTTTGCGATATATATTTCAACGCACCAAAGAAAAGAAAGAAATAGAAATGAACTGAGTCAATTAATAAGCCTCTCAAACTCTTCTGGGTTGAGAAGAGTTATTCTTGTGCAATATGTATATGCTCCCATGACATGTCACTCTAATTGTCTTTTATTTTGTTGGCTCAAAACATTCTTGAAGATTTTCATCGCAGTTAAAACTGATTAAAACGGAATCAGTGGAAGGAATAGAACACTATTTTCACTCAGTACCCTAGCTGGCAATAACTGAATTGAATGCTTTACAAGACGGTATAATATGTTCTTCCCATCTTGAATTTATTGAACTTACTAGTATGTCCAATGTCCAAACTTACATGCCCTTATCCATGTTAAGGTACATACATCGCCTCACACAACTAGTTAATGTGGGCGCTTCCGAAATCTTCTGTTCTCCATGAGACAACCATTGCTTGATACCAAGATACCACTCCATGATTATTCTATTTTAGATCTGGACTTATAACACCACTCCGTGATTATTCTGTTTTTGATCTGGACTTACAACAGCACTCCGTGATTAGTCTAGCTTTCATTCGGACTCACAACACCACTTCGTAATTATTCTAGCTTTGATCCGGACTAACAACATCACGCCATGATTATCCTAGCTTTGATCCGGGCTCAGAACACCACTCGATGATTTTGCTAGCTTTGTTCTGGACTCACAACACCACTCCATGATTATTCTTGCTTTCATCCGGACTCACAACAGCACTCCATAATTTTTCTAGCTATGATCCGGGCTCACGACATAACTCAATGATTTTTCTAGCTTTAATCCGGGCTCACAACACCACTCCATGATTTGGTAGCTTTGATCCGGACTCACAACATCACACCATGATTTTTCCAGCTTATTCTAGCTTTGATCCGGACTCATACTACCACTCCATGATTATTCAAACTTTGACCCGGACTCACAACAACACTCCATTATTTTTCTACCTTATTCTAGCTTTGATCCGGAGCCTCAACACCACTGCATGATTATTCTAGCTTTGATACGGAGTCACGACACCACTCCATGATTATTCTAGATCAGCTATTTTCAGTATGAATGCATGCCTGGTGTTAAAAGTCACCTTTAAGAATCGTTCAGTCATACCACGAATGTGTCTACCAGCGAGCTCATTCATCAACGTAATAGTGATGCCTGCCTGAATAGCACGCTGTACCCCTGCCCCATTAGTGTGATACAGGACCGGCAGTCCTAGAACTACCATTTATATGCTAAACGATAAGCATGCAACTAGTACACTTTCCTGTACTATGGGCCATAAGCATGCAAAGAAAATGCTCTTCCACTAAAGAAACAAACCACCAGCGCGGTCCCACCTGCATTACAGAATGTATCCTGTAAATGCATTTTTACCGTTTGCAGTTATTTTGAAATATTTATACATTGTTCAACAGGATCCATTGTAGTATCTCTGTCGGGTATTCAGGAGTGACATGTTGCAGAAACACTTTGGCTGATATAATTGCCTATTATGAATATGTTTGTACAAAAAAAGGCTGATTTTCTTTAAATGCTTGTCTTAATTCAGTTGCCGAAGGGGTTTTAATTTTTCGTTAGTCAAAAATAGCGAAAACTACATATTTCTTGCATGTAGTTAACAGTAATGCATTATTTGACATGTCTTTAACACCAAACAAGCTGATATTTAACATGTTCCATTTTGGCGCCATCTTGGACGCCATCTTGAATTTCTCACTAGGCACCATGATTCAAAATGTCTAGTCTTGATCATGTTGGTTGTTTTTCCTCTTAGAGGATCTCCTACACGATTCCACAGAGAAATTTAGGGGACATGTTGCTAATAAACTACCGCGATCCATTAATTGCTATGCTTTGAAAATAATTTAGACCGCTTTATTTTCCTTTTCAGATGAAGTGCCATATTATCGTCTGCTGCGTGATACTGTCTTGTATACTGTTTGCTACGGACTCTGCATCATTGGAAGCTTTTGACAATTACGTCAGAAGGTACATATATAATTTACATGTTATTAATATTTAAGTGTGTACCTATTTAAAGTGCACGTACTGTATATATAGCTCAATGTCTCAAAAACTGTAGATTTTTTTTTATATAAACACAGACATATTAATAAACAGATAGAAAACTTCCTATCTTAACCAATGAAGTAACCAAAATATCACGTGGCACCTTAACTTTTCCTTCTATCTTCTCTGTCAATTATTCAACGAATTTGATGAGAATACATCCAAAAGATTCATAGTGAATAGCAAAATGGGATTATAATAATTTATGTTTATTTTCAAAATAAGAAATTGTATAAAAAAATGTTTAAAATTTAAAATGTCATGAATTTTCGCTTTTCTCTTAAAAATCAATGTTTTGACCTAGTCAAAGTTTCCATCAAACTCCTTTGTTGCTCTCAATGTAAGAGAAAACAAAATACTATCATTGGAAAGAAAATTAAATTTTTGATGGTATTTGGCTTGAATGAAACTTGTATCAATAAAACTCTTCATGATATGTTTGTTTAAAGTCGGGAAATATTTTGTGAAATTTTCGAACTGTGCCACTTGAAATTTACATAATTTTCATAGTATCCAATCTATTTGTTATTAGGTCTGTGATATAAATGTTGAAGCAGTCACATGTTAAAGGAAGGACAAGATTTAATAACAGAGAATGACATGTATGTGCTGAGATCCACGTTAAAAACGACCACAGATTCACATGTGTCATTTGCCGTTCAAAGACATCTTAAAAGGTGGCAATATATTTCGTTTTATATCAAGTTTTTCTTTTATTTATAGTAATTTAACCCTTTTACGGTGCGTGGTTGTTTGGAGTGGCATTCATACACTTAGCACACCTCGCAACCTACTAGTAGTGCATTTCGAGAAAAGTTAATGCGATAGCAACATAAAACATTCCACGTTTGTTCTTTATTGTATTTGTCATCATACAACATACAAACAAATACAAATGCATCGATACTTTTCAGTTTTATTTATACACATTAAATTTGCAAACTGTTGCATGTGCGGACAGAAGGCCATTAGTTTTTTGCACACACAAAAGCTCCGTGCGAAAAAAGCGGACAAATTGCGTGTGCGTCTCTTTTAGTTCGCAATTTTTTCTTTCTTTTGCCTTTTTTTCCCCTCACAGCACTTTTTGTTCGCACAAAGTTGACGTCTTTCGTCTGCACGGCTATTTTTGTCCTCACTTGTAAACTCCTTTTGTCCGCACGGACAAAAAGCGACGTCACAAACGACGTCTATTGCAACTCTAAAGGTAACACACTGCACTAAAGGTAACACTTTTAGGACTAAAGGTAACAACCTACCCTAAAGGTAGCAAAACATTCTGCACTAAAGGTAACAACTGCTGCACTTAAGGTAACACGACTTTTGACCTGCACTAAAGGTAACACGACTGTTGACCTGCACTAAAGGTAACACCCCTATGCCCTAAAGGTAAGACACTGCACTAATGGTAACACACTGCACTAAAGGTAACACACTGCACTAAAGGTAACAAATACACTAAAGGTAACACACTGCACTAAAGGACTAAAGGTAACAACCTACCCTAAAGGTAACACAAATTCTGCACTAAAGGTAACAACTGCTGCACTAAAGGTAACACGACGTTTGACCTGCACTAAAGGTAACACGACTTTTGACCTGCACTAAAGGTAACACCCCTATGCCCTAAAGGTAACAACACATTCTTGGTACAATACTTACATTGTACTTGTATTTAGATAAGAAACTCGACCATATATGTGTGCGAGAATAATTAGCTTAACTTAAGTCTTGATAGTAGTACTGACTGGTGAATGTTAACATGCACTTGATATTTTCAATTATTTCCATTAAGTGGTCCCGCCTTAATTCCATTAAAAGATGGGAAAGCTTATATTTGCAGGATTTTATAACGGATATATCGACATTTAAACACTTTTTTTACTGAAAAAAATGCGATAACCTGTTTAAAATTACCAATTAAATGTCTTAATTTTACAATATTCAAACCTTTTAAGCCGAAATTAAGGTTTTATTTCATACCCCAGACAACCCCGTCTGCCAACCCCGTTTTCGCTTAACGGAGAAGGGGTTGGATGGTGTATACCCCGTAATAGGAGGAACTTTACTTTTCAAGAAGGGGAAGCTAACGCGCACGCATCCAGTGTGTCTGAATATGCAAGTGAAGCACCAACAGTGGTGCGAACGCCGGATTTCGAATTCAGTATTTTAACTAAAAAAATCAGAACTAAAAGACGGGATAAATTAGGTAATAATAATAATAATAATAATAATACATGACAGAATTATGTTTCTTGTCATGTAACATTGTGTTATTGATAATGAGCATGCGTGCCAAGTTTAAGAGCTTTCTGACATTTCGATTTTGAGAAATGAGGAAAAATGAAATCTTTAACCAAATATTTTAACCAAAAACTGTATCCAAAACGCCAAAACGCGTAGACGGACAGCAAACGGAAGTCGCTGAACTATAAGCCTGATTTTGCTACGCAGTCCGGCTTAAAATTGCTATTCCATTGTCTGAAAATATACTGACGTTAGTTGTCTCTCTTGCAACTATGTTATCATTCTCCTCTCCCAAGGCACGTTTTTGTTGGTACTATAGCGACGCGAAAATAATGGAAATATAAGAACTGTTTCGCATTTTATCGGCGTTAGTGTGGTTTAAAAACGTCGGTAATAAATGGCAACTTCCGCGAAGAGCGTTATTTGGGCGTTTCAGACTGTGGTTGTTTACACCAGTAGTAAATGACAAATTTACCATAAATCTCTAAGTGCTTCGTCATGTTTATGGAATTCGTTTTTTTAATACTAGCGTCTAAAACCGAATAAACGACACAAAAGTGAGAATTGGTTCGTAATTTATTACACTCCCTATACCTAATGGGACTACTCTGGTCTAACGTGTTAAATTGACGTTGTCTCTGATCCAATTAAAACGAATGTGGCAGCATGGTTTAATATCCCCCGACGAAGATCTTAAAATAAATTGGCACATATACTCATCTCATCAAGACGACGTGCAGAATCCAAAAGCCGGATCTGTTTTTATCAAGGTCAATGTCATAAAGGTCATCATAATATACTTCTTAGATGGATATATAACGGTCCATTTCGTGTCCGCACCATAACGTTTTCATGCATGGAGGAATTTTGAAATAAACTGGCACAAATACCCATCGCAACACCCAGGTCTGTATCGGACATACATGTCATATACTTCTCATGTGTGCTTGTTTTAAGGTATTTTGTTTTCTCTCTCCATTTAAGTGATGAATTGACACAAATACTCAACCCATCAAGACAATGATGGAGACCCCATGGCCCCACCGTCCGCCCCAGTCCTTACTCCAAAAAAACACATTTTATTTATATATTATTATTTTATTAATTTTAATATCCCCAAAAAATATAAATATAGCTTTGGCGTTGTTCGTCCGTCTATTCGTTCGTCCGTTACAATGTTCGTGTCCGCTGCATAACTTTCGCATGCATGGAGGGAATTGAGATTGTATATTCAAGGTCAAGGTCATCACAAAGGTCATAGACTTTCTTAGATGCATATAATATGGTTGATATCAACAATACAGTTTGATTAAAGTTCAGACGAGGCAAAACATATAACATATTTAACTAAATTGACCTTAACTCAATGCTTCAAATCCGATCTAGCTGTTTTCGAACTTGTCCGAGCTTTTAATAACTCAAAGCAATTTGGACGCAATTACAAAGCTGTATATTACACAATTAGCTCCTAATGTTTGATTTAAAAAGGCAATCGGTGAACAATTAACTGGAGTATAAGGCACTTTTCAATGGTGAGGGTGAGCATGTTATAAATATGAGTTGAATCTAAAAATGAGGTCAAAACATTACAAAATTAGTAATACATTTAATAAATATATTTCATTATACAACAAAACAGGAAGCATTCTGCTAAATAAATAACTTGTTTAGTAGAGCAACCTTACTTTTCAATATGCGCACATACTGTGTTGTTACCTCTAGTGCTGATTTTTTATTACCTTTTGTGTAGGTTGTTACCTTTAGTCCAAAAAGTGTCACCTTTAGCGCAGCTTGTTACCTTTAGTGCAGTCGTTACCTTTAGGGTTGCAACATATTTCGAATACCTATGCGAGGTCATAAGTATACTTTCATGGCGGTTTGACCTTTCCTTGTGTGTGTTATTTTTTCACAAGCTCGAGGGCGCTAATGAAGGTATTTACTGAAGGCATCATAACTATAGTAAGGTTTCTCAGGAAATATAGCATTCAAGGACCACATTAAACCAAAAACACACATCGAAACAAACAAGAATGACAAGGATAAATAAGAGGCAATGTATACGACACCCCACACATACAAGGTATATGACACCCCACACATACAAGGTATACGACACCCCACACATACAAGGTATACGACACCCCACACATACAAGGTATACGACACCCCACACATACAAGGTATATGACACACACACAATGACTGACAATAGGGCTACAAATTGGAATGGTCAGTGGCTAACAACACTTGTTTTAGATTGGAATGGTCAGTGGCTAACAACACTTGTTTTAGATTGGAATGGTCAGTGGCTAACAACACTTGTTTTAGGATACTATTTGTGCATTGACACTTATTCGTCACTACGATATGTTAATTTTGATTGAGGCTATCCTCCTTTAATCATACACATTTTTAAATAAAATCGTATCATATTATTAATACATACTAATGTAAATTAGGTCACACGTGACCCTAAGCAAAACTGAAGGAAAAAACAATAGCAATAAACAAATGATAGAGAATTCGCAGACACCTGCCTTATCTGCCACGATCAATGTTTTCTGCCACAACTCAAGTATTACATGAACCAATACAGGGGACATGATAAACTAATACAGGGGTCATGATAAACTAATACAGGGGTCATGATAAACTAATACAGGGTTCATGATAAACTAATACAGGGGTCATGATAAACTAATACAGGGTTCATGATAAACTAATACAGGGACAGGGGTCATGATAAACTAATACAGGGGTCATGATGAAGACCTTTAATGAAAATGGCAAACATTACACAATAAACATGAATTCGTGGGGGTTTTACCCCTCTGTCAGGATAAGATGTGGCCCTACTTGTCCGGGAACCAGACGAGGCTTTGAGTATTTACAATTGCAACAACTCTGCAGTTCTGCAGGTGAGAAGGTTCTAGACCCATTTTGTATATTTGAACCTAGATAAAATGGAGAGTGGACCTAGCATGTTCATTCCTGTTGGCGCCATATAATAACTTTTTTTTTGTGTTGGTATGTCGTGAATTCAGCCCATCTCAACTGCCATTACCGTGCGATAATAACATATACATACACTTTATTTAGATAATGTTCACCCAATAGACTAACATTACATTAATTATTTAACGTGGGAGAAAAAGAAAATTGATGTTATAGTATCCGCCTTTATACTTTACTGTGTATTACAATTACTCCTTATACTATAATGAATTCTCCGGAAAACATTTTTAAAAACCGGCATGAAAGATGTGTATGAAGTTTGTAGAGTGTAGTGTTTATTGGTGACTTAGAAACGGACCCAATGAAAATATTTACCAAGGCCTGGTCTACGGACGGACGTACGGATTGACAAGGGTAACACACTAGACAACCTCCACTATTTTGGTGCGCGAATTAAAAAACAACAACACAATATCAGTGTAAATGATGTTTTCTTTTAAATCTGAGTACGTTCTAAAATTAAAAGTCAACGCACGAAATTAGACTTGTATACTGTGCATTACAGCCTTCATATGTCAGACATTTTTTACTTATTTAAAAGTTTAACGTGTTTATTCAGTGCAACTGACATGTTTATATCATGCCTTGGTTTAAATGCAGAATCTAAAACAACGAACTATGTAGATACGTTTACTGTATATATATATATATAGGTTCACAAGGTTTCACACCACTATTGCGTTGCCCATGTTTATCGGATTTTTCACATCAGTATTGTGCACTAAATAGTAGTGAATACAGTCGTTTCCACGCCGTCAAAACATAAAGAAGAAAATTTATTTGCCTCGTCATAGGTCTATGGAGGTTCGTGGCCATCCTCCATAAACCTTACAAATGCACATATAGCTATATTTCAATCAATCTAAGAAGACCCTTGAGCAAATCAATGAAATACATCAGCATTAAACCTTTTTTTCGTTTCTCGATCTTAGTGTACAGTGTGAATATGTGTACTTATATATAATAAAAAATAAAAAGATATGTGTGTATATATGTATGTGTATATGTATATATAAATATATATATATGTATGTAATAAAATCATGCATTACATGTTGAAGTATATATAAATAATCACTCTTCTACTCTCCCAAGAGAACGAATCTTGAACTGAAACACTTCTTATTAAGTGAGTAATGGAGAAAATGTATGACAAATATGATATGTGACAAAATAGACTTTATATGTTGCCATTTATTGCCGTGTGTATATATAATATATTGTGTTGTACCTGTGTACTCATGGACCTAAAGGTCTTTTGTATTTTGAATAAATATATATAATATACATCACTCATCTGAATAATAAGTTAAAATGTAAATCAAGCAAACAAACATACCATACTTCGATGATTCTAATTTGTAAGACAATATTGACTTATTTGAGTCAAATATCTTCTAGATACCTGTCTATCGACATGAGGGCTGGCGTGGCGCAGTCGGTAGCGCGGCGGATTTGTAACCGGAGGCCCCGGGTTCAATCCTCCGTGGTGCCACTGAGTTCCGTCGGTGTGTTCTTGGGCAAGAAACTTTCCCTTAGCCCGGTCCGTCGGATGGGGACGTAAACCGGGCGGTCCCGTGTATCGGTCTATCCTCCGAGCACGTTAAAGAACCATAGGAATCTATTCGATAATAAGAGTAGGGCAGGTTCCCGGATTCCTATGTATCCTTCCCCTCTCTCTGGGGCGGCTCTAAATAACCTATACTGTGTTGATGAGCCGTTAAACAACATTCATTCATTCATTCTGTCTATCGACATAGATAGCATCTAAATCATCATATGTTGGGCATACAAAGAAAAAGTGAAATGCATCTTCATTTACATTATAACTACTTCTAGCTGATTTAAACATTCTCATCTTCCAGGAAGTACATACTTATATATTAAAAGTTTAAAACGATTTAACTAGTAGACCGATTCCTTCTGTAGCTATTTCGAGTCTGTTATTTGAATTGGGAATTTTCAAGTTAGTTCTAATACTTTTGTTTTATTGTTTCCATTTTCTTTTGCTGTTTTCCTCATTACATGGTCCCAGTATTATATTTCATACCCCATCCAACCCCTTCTCCAAGAAGAGAAAAATGGGTTGGCTGGGGTATGAAATAAAGCCTTAATTTCTGCTTAAAAAGTTTGCATATTGTAAAATTAAACCATTTAATAGGTAATTTTAAACAGGTGATCGTATTTTATCAGTAAAAAATACGTTTAAAAGTGTTTTATTGTCGAAATATCCGTTATAAAATCCTGCTAATATAAGCTTTCCCATCGCTTAATGGAATTAAGGCGGGACTACGTAATGTGTTTAGTTTCATATCTCTATCTAGCTGGCTTGCGGAACGTCTGTGCTGTTTATGCCATCAGTCTCTATTCATAATTTTCCATTACAAAACAACAACAACAACATAATAATAATAATAATAATAATAATAATAATAATATTAAAACAACAAACACAACAAGTGTACTCTTTGTTGGGTTTCATTAGTTCAGAAAATGAACTATTGAAAAATACCAAATTGTACCTCTTGATATTGAATATTAATATTAATGCAGCCTTAAATTAAATAAATTTATATCAAGACACTTATTTCAAAGTTCGATTGACAATTCGTTGTAAATGACTGCACCCAATATACAGCATGTCTCCAACTAAACAGTCGATACATCGACAGAAGCAGTTACATGAAATAAAAGTAGTCGCAATCTGTATTGAATTAAAATGATGTTTTTCTCGCCTCCTATCAGATGAACTTGATTTGATTAATTTAACAAAAAAAAACACACACACAAACACCCTCCCCACCCACCTCCCTACACCCCCTAAAAACGAAGAACAACAACACCAAACAACAAACAACAAACCACACACACAAACACACACCCCACCCACCTCCCAACACACCCTAAAAACGAAGAACAACAACACCAAACAACAAACAACAAACCACACACACAAACACACACCCCACCCACCTCCCAACACACCCTAAAAACGAAGAACAACAACACCAAACAACAAACAACACAACAACAACAAACAAAAAAATGACTGTTCAGCTACTGTTACTGTAAACATCAACATATATGTTCCGGTTTCATAACTATGCAATTTTAAATAAAATACAACCACGTTTTTATCTATTTCAGAAATATACCATCTGGTTTTACAATGGCGTCGTTTGTTGAAACGTGTGAAGGTTGCGGGGCCCTGTATGGAAAGGATTTCACCTACAAGTGCCTGGCAGACAAAAGCATGCTAACATTTAAGGGTTGCTTTGTGGCACAGAATAACAAGAGAAAATAAAGCTGTAAGCTGAACAGACATTTTGGCTACATTAGTTTATCCAGTTGAATAGTATGTCCAATGGAAATAAATAATTTTTATATTGTTTATGTTTAAGGATTTTGTTTTTCATAATAGATACTATTTCATGGTTTTTGTGTTTCATTGTTTTACTTAATTTGTCCAAAACAACATCTAAAGGGGTAGCTCTCGTAGTCATACACGAAGAATGACGTGCCCAAAATCAATCATTTTACTATAACCCGAACCAAATGTGAAAGAACATGGTACTGAAAACCAATATAAAACAAGAGCACCGCCTAGCGGGGCATATACGCCCTCCCTTGGCAAGGTTAAGCTTCAGGTTAAACCGTTTTCAAAAGGCAATATTTAAAGAAACATGACTCAGAGAGTTATGGGCCGTTATCTGAGATCATAAGATGTATTCATTGGATCATTCTGAAGATGTTTATAGCGTTTCATTGTTGTAGACCTTATACTTTAGAAGTTATTAGCCACAATCAGTTGTCAGGTAAAGGTTAAAGACACCAACGCGATAAATAACGGCAAAACTACATTGAAAAAGCGTTTATCAAAACTCTGTCCAGGCGTGTTATAACAGGGCCTTTTTTCATGATTTTGGGAACATGACCCGTATTCCTGGAATTGGGAATTTTAGCGCATTTTTTCATAAAATTGGGAATTTTAGCGCGATTTTTAATAAAATTCGGCAAAATATAAAGTAAAGCATTCTTTTCATAATTATATCTTTAATACTGTTTTTGTACACTAAGATAAAACAATAGCATTTATAAGCTTATTGGACTGGCACACTTAAAAAAAATAATTATTTTTTCTCTTAAAAAAAGATATGTTTTGGCATTGGGAATATGACCGAATTTCAGCTATAAAAACAGCCAAAAAAACTCCCTGAATAATGTATATGTGCCGATTAAAAGTAAAGTTTTATTCACGTGTTTTTAAAATACCCTTTATTAAATATGCGTAAAATAAATTATGAGTAGGTAGCTATTAATTCGACGCTGCAGTTTTGGGGTTGGTCTGGCTGGTTAATGCCGTTTATATGGTTGGGTCTGTCTGGTTAATGCCGTTTATATGGTTGGGTCTGGCTGGTTAATGCCGTTTATATGGTTGGGTCTGGCTGGTTAATGCCGTTTATATGGTTGGGTCTGGGGCTGGTTAATGCCGTTTATATGGTTGGGTCTGGGGCTGGTTAATGCCGTTTATATGGTTGGGTCTGGGGCTGGTTAATGCCGTTAATATGGTTGGGTCTGGCTGATAAATGTCGTTTATATGGTTGGGTCTGGGGCTGGTTAATGCCGTATATATGGTTGGGTCTGGGGCTGGTTAATGCCGTTTATATGGTTGGGTCTGGGGCTTGTTAATGCCGTTTATATTGTGTTTTGGGGTTGGGTCTGGCTGGCTAATGCCGTTTATATTGTGTCTATACAGTTTTATGGTTGGGTCTGGCTGGTTAATGCCATTTATAGTGTGTCTATACAGTTTTGGGGTTGGGTCTGGCTGGTTAATGCCGTTTATATTGTGTTTTGGGGTTGGGTCTGGCTGGTTAATGCCGTTTATATTGTGTCTATACAGTTTTGGGGTTGGGTCTGGCTAGTTAATGCCGTTTATATTGTGTCTATACAATTCTGGGGTTTGGTCCGGCTGGTTAATGCCGTTTATATTGTGGCTATACAGTTTTGGGGTTTGGTCTGGCTGGTTAATGCCGTTTATATTGTGGCTATACAGTTTTGGGGTTTGGTCTGGCTGGTTAATGCCGTTTATATTGTGTCTATACAGTTTTGGGGTTGGTCTGGCTGGTTAATGCCGTTTATATTGTGTCTATACAGTTTTGGGGTTGGGTCTGGCTGGTTAATGCCGTTTATATTGTGTCTATACAGTTTTGGGGTTGGGTCTGGCTGGTTAATGCCGTTTATATTGTGTCTATACAGTTTTGGGGTTGGTCTGGCTGGTTAATGCCGTTTATATTGTGTCTATAGAGTTTGGATTCTCGAACTGTGTAAGTTAAACCTCGTCGTCAGCAGCTTCAGAAACGGTGTACATATATGTATGTTGTAAAATGTGGCTGTTGTTGGCGGTATAGCTACTTTAAAGCTCCAACTGCCATATAAAAGCCAGATGATGGCGCTGGGGAAGTTTTTTATATAAATTATGCATGTTTCACATCAGAGGTCCCTTTTTCAAAATTTTGAATAAACTGCTGTAAAATAAATTATGAAAAGCTGGACAAATACATATTTAAACATGAAATCAATTGGTGTAATTATTTGTTTAAACAATCATTTGCAAAGTATGGTTTCAAAAACTAATTTAAACCAACTGTCAAACAATTTGAATTTGCCAGGAGGAGCCTATGAGGTTATGACCCTTGCTAATACAGAAGGTAAACATTTCCCACATGGCTGTGTTTAATCAACAAGATACTGCAGCAGACGGCTTAGAACTACTTTGTATTATCATCAAAACCAGAAAATGTAAAGCATCACAATTTAAAGTGGGTTGTCAACAGACCTTCAAAAAGGCACCAAATCTTGATTTTGTGTGGTTGTAACTGTAGAGGAAAAGTTTCAATGTTCATTTGTGAAATAGTATTGTGATTCAATTCAAATACAGGGGCAGTAAATGTTGTGGGTTTAACGGACGGATGGACAGACGCATAGAAAGACGGACAGACGGACCTACAACCCCACGACACTACGGGCGTATAAAATAAAGTTGCAGACCTTTAAATGCAGCAGATTACGATCAGGAGTAACAAGCAATTACAATAAGTTAAGCAACATACATGTAGCACGAGCACCCAATACTCTGTGCTGAGACGGATCATTATACAGCTAGAAAGCATATATACGTTCATATAATGGTATGAAGAAGAAGAAGAAGAAGAAGAAGAAGAAGAAGAAGAAGAAGAAGAAGAAGAAGAAGAAGAAGAAGAAGAAGAAGAAAGGGCGAAGCTTAGCAAAGTGAACATTTCCTAATTTAGTCAGTGAAAAGAAGTATGCCTTAAACACCACAATGTATGATTAACTTCGTTAAACTAAGGTTTAATATCAAATTCTTTCTAGATCATTCGGAATAGACTGATTTGCACAAATTAGACGTATACAATTTACAAACTATTGGCTTTCACATTTGAATTTGTCAAATTTTAGATTTGACGGCAAGCACCAAGTATTGCCAAAATCATAAATACAGCTACTGCATTCATAAACACATATTTCTACATTACATCTATCGTTCCCTTTTCGTTTATGGCGGGAGTCTATGCCCAGCCCATATACACTCATTGCTCTGTCATAAAGTAGGGCTGGTTGATATATATAGACCAATCGACCTTAAGTCACATTGATTGACCTTATGTAAGGTTGGTCGATTATTGTTAGGTTTGTCGATGAAATGTTACGCTCATGGGTCGAACTCAGTAAAAGTGGATATATAATTCGAACAGGAAATGTAGCATTCAAGAACCACAGTCAACCAAACAAACGCCTAGAAACAAACAACAACTACAATGATGGATAAAAGGGACAGGTATAGGATATCACAAACATAATAGGGTTAACCAATCTTTAGAGCATTACGTGTCCCTGCCTTAATTCCATTAAGCGATGGGAAAGCTTGTATTAGCAGGATTTTATAACGGATATATCGACATTTAAACACGTTTAAAACATTGTTTACTGAAAAAATGCGATAACCTGGGTAAAATTACCTATTAAATGTTTTCATGTTTTAAGCCAAAATTAAGGTTTCATTTCATATCCCAGCAAACCCCTTGGAGAAGGTGGGGGTATGATTGCTAATACGCGGACCACGTAATACGCGGACCACGCTGTGCCAACTGGTTGTAATTAAAGAACATGACTATTTAAGCAATTAAACAATACAAAACAGGACATACTTCCGAAACAACTGACATAGTTTCTTACTATACATACAACAATGGCGCTTGTAGCGGAATCTAACTACAAATTAGTACTTGCATGCATGCTGAATATTGTGTTAGTATCTCAAGCATATAAATTCAACTTATGTCAGACTGACACTGTATTACAAGTATTAACACAGTAGCAGATATCATAACACATAAGACGATGTGGCCCTATTGGGGTAATATACGTTTTACAGCAAGAACAACAATGAAACATGTTTTATTAAAAGGCAGGTGGCAGAATTAGTTAGAATTAATGGTTAAACATTTTACTTTACACACGGGAGGATCATTGCCAACATCAATGAAACCAGTATTCAACTATAAAACAATAAAAATTTCTAGCAAATTCCTCTGTTATGTTATTCACAATAATGACGTCAATAAAGTAATAATTACATTCACACGAACATTTAGATAATAAAAATAATGTGATTGGTTAAAGGACGATCACATGATTAATTTAAGAAACGTTCATTTTCCAATTTTCCAATGGAAGAACTACTTTCATCCGCCATTCATATAGTGTGTGACAACAACAGCACCGCAAATCATTAAAACGTGCATTTAGTGTTTAATGTATTTTTTTCTGCAATGTAGAAAATATCACTCTACACTACTCAACCTTTATAATCGGTCACCCAGTTTTTTTTGAAAATAACACGAATACTCAAAACTGGAAATCACCGAAACACATACCAATATTTTATTAAGTTTATCAACAATGTAAATCTGAAAAAAAAACTTAATAAAATATTGGTATATGTTTCGGTGATTTCCAATTTTTAGTAGTCGTGTTATTTTCAAAAAACCTGGGTGACCGATTATAAAAGTTGAGAAGTGCATTTTCTAGACGAAAACTATTGTGTATATAGTATATTAATTAAAGCGGGGGTCCCAATGATCAGTACATGAAAAATGCTTATTAATAAATGCAGACAATTCTCAAGTTTTTGCGTCTGTGTGATCAAGATGGATTCAGGACGTTTCGGCACCATACTATTTCGACACCTAGACGAATCGGCACCTGGACGTTTCGTCATCAAACCATTTCGGCATCTATTTTAATTTTTACCCTAGGCGTTTCGGCACCCATTTATATTTGAGTATTATAATGAAGTAAAGAAGATAAGAAATTAAATATTTTCTATAAGATCACTTGTAATTCATTTAAAATGCAAAGTTTATTGCCTTAACGGCAACTCCGAAGCGGTTTTGAGCCTGATAACAACTAAAACATGAACATAAATAGGGCCCATATGATAATCACTTGTAAATCATTGTTTAACATTGAACAATATCTCTCTATGGAAATGTCATATCCACAAGATGTTCTCTATCTAGATTTCGATGTTCCTGTCATAATTTAGCTATTGAAAAGGATAGACAATTAAATGTAGAAAGAAATATGAGCTTGTGGCCTTTATGTTATGATAGAAATATATCAGTAATTGAAGATGAATATCACTTTATAATGTAGTGTAGAGAATATGAGGAATATCGAATTCTATTTTTCAGAGCACATTGGCTGGTTAACAAATCTTTGAATATGTTTTATCAACTTATGTCATGTACAAATATTAAAGATATTCATGTACAAATACTAAAGATATCCATTGCAAAATGTATATATAGGTCAAACGAAAAACGTAAACTGATTATCGATAACAATTTCTTGAATTAGATAAATACAGAGTTACACGAAGAATGTTAAGTAGATATTAGATATTAGATATAGACAAAACGTAACGTTTCTATTTAATTTGTTTATACATTCTATATTTGTAATCTGAAACTACTATAAACATGTTGTATTCATATATCTTCATCCATGTAATGTATAATAATGTTATTATGCTGTTCAACTTGTTTCTTATGATGCGCCGGTGGCCTAAATTATGAAATAAAATTTCTTGACTTGTAAAATTTAAGTAAATATGACTTTTATTTTATATTGTAGCATGGTCACTGAAATTCCCTGTGTAATAGCTCATGTGTAAATCGATTCATTAAAAATGCTTAAATATGTTCCCTTAAACATGTATACTAATGTATACCTAGGACCAAATAGAAACTTATTTGTATTCATACAGTATCTTTTAATTCTTCACTTTACCTTCCTGTCATCTCCATATCGACGACTACAGGTATGGACTTGAACAAAGCCTCCACAAACTAACCCATTATTAAAAATCATCTACATTAACGCATGCGTTATACTTTTCTTGTTTAATATTCCGATCCTAAGATCTTTATAAAGGAAGGTTTTTATAAATACACTAATTTTTACATTTTGTTCCGCAACACAGTTAAAAATTATACAATCATTCCTAACATATGCTTCATTAAAACGGACTCTGAGAGAAAGGATGTATCCCGCAAGTGTTCAGACATCCTTTCTCCCAGAGTCCGTTTTAAAGAAACATATGTTAGGAATGATTAACTGTGTTGCGGAACAAAATGTAAAAATGTAGTGTATTTGTAAAAAACATCCTTGATAAAGTTCTTAGGATCGAAATATTGGAAAAAATAGAGTGATATTTCCTACATTGTGTTAACTACTTCCCTTAGGAGGACATTATAAAAAAAATTCTGCGTTCATCGGAAAATAACTGCACTTGTCTCATCACACAGGTTAACATTATTTGCTGTGTGATCAGGCAATTGCAGTTATTTTCCGATGAACGCAGATAAAAATACATTAAACCTTTAAATGCATGTTTTAATGGTTTGAGGTTATTGCAGTCGAATATAAACGATGCGATTGTGTTTTCGAGAGTATTAAAGCTATGTCTCACGTAATTTAAAAAAGAAACGTTTTTATAACCCAGACGAAGCAAGGTTAGAATATTTTCAAATAGGCTTCATAATTAATCTGGCTGAAAATCATATAACTAACATAGAACTATGACGTCAGAGTTTTCAACATGGCGGCTTTCATAAACCTTCAAATGGCCATATGTCTTTGTTTATTGTTAGATTGTTTCATCATCGTCAGTGTTTCAGAACTTTCAATAATAAAGCGTGTTTGAAGGTGTGTCAACATTCCATTGTAAATACATGTACATAAAAACGGAATGTTCTGTCTTAGATTTTATCTTAAATAAAGATATATTACCCGTTTCTGACGCGATAAATATGGGACACAACTACATGACGACAACTCTTCACGGGGTGAACACGACAACTCTAAACGGAGTTAACACGACAACTCTTATCGGAGTTAACGCGACAACTCTTATCGGAGTTAATGCGACAACTCTTAACGGAGTTAACACGACAACTCTTCAAGGAGTGAACATGACAACTCTTAACGGAGTTAAAACGACAACTCTTCAAGGAGTGAACATGACAACTCCTAACGGAGTTAACACGACAACTCTTATCGGAGTTAACGCGACAACTCTTATCGGAGTTAACACGACAACTCTTCACGGAGTAAACATGACAACTCTTCACGGCGTGAACACGACAACTCTAAACGGAGTTAACACGACAACTCTAATCGGAGTTAACGCGACAACTCTTCAAGGAGTGAACATGACAACTCCTAACGGAGTTAACACGACAACTCTTATCGGAGTTAACGCGACAACTCTTATCAGAGTTAACGCGACAACTCATAACGGAGTTAACACGACAACTTTTCAGGGAGTAAACATGACAACTCTTCACGGCGTGAACACGACAACTCTAAGCGGAGTTAACACGACAACTCTTATCAGAGTTAACGCGACAACTCTTATCGGAGTTAACGCGACAACTCTTATCGGAGTTAACGCGACAACTCTTAACGGAGTTAACACGACAACTCTTCAAGGAGTGAACATGACAAATCTTAACGGAGTTAACACGACAACTCTTAACGGATTTAGCACGACAGATAGTAACGCAGTGAACATGACAACTTTTCAAGGAGTGAACATGACAACTCTTCAAGGAGTTAACACGACAACTTTTAACGGAGTTAACACGACAACTTTTAACGGATTTAGCACGACAGATAGTAACGCAGTGAACATGACAACTTTTCAAGGAGTGAACATGACAACTTTTCAATGAGTAAACATGACAACTCTTCAAGGAGTGAACACGACAACTCTTAACGGATTTAGCACGACAGATAGTAACGCAGTGAACATGACAACTTTTCAATGAGTGAACATGACAACTCTTAACGGAGTTAACACGACAACTTTTAACGGAGTTAACACAACTCTTCAAGGAGTGAACATAACAATTCTTAACGAAGTTAACACGACAACTCTTAACGGAGTTAACACTTTTCAAGGAGTGAACATGACAATTCTTAACGGAGTTAACACGACAACTCCTAACGGAGTTAACACAACACATATCAACGCAGTGAACATGACAATTCTAAACGGAGTTAACACGACAACTTTTAACGGAGTTAACACGACAAATATTAACGCAGTGAACATGACAACTCTTATCGCGTTAAGGCGACAACTCTTAACTGAGTTAACACGAAACCACTCAACGGAGTTAAAACGGCAACTCTTCACGGAGTTAACATGACAACTCTTCACGGAGCAAACATGAAAGCTTTTCACGGAGTAAACACGACATCTCTTCACGGAGTAAACATGACAACTATTCACTGAGTAAACATGAAAACTCTTCACGGAGTAAATATGACAACTCTTCACGAGGTAAACACTTCAACTCTTCACGGAGTAAACATGACAACTCCGCACGGAGTGAACATGACCACTCACTCATCAGGGAGGTAAGATGACAACTCTTCACGGTTTAAACATGACATCTATTCACGGAATAAACATGACAAATCTTCAGGGAGTTAATATGAAACCTCTTCACGGAGTACACATGACAACTATTAACGGAGCAAACATGAAAACATTTCACGGAGTAAACGCGACAATTCTTCACGGAGTAAAATTGACAACTCTTCTCGGAGTAAACACGACAACACTTCACGGAGTAAACACGAAAACTCTTAACGTAGTAAACATGACAACCCTTAACGAAACAGGATAACTCTTTACGGAGTCAACTTGACAACTTTTAACGGAGTTGTCATGTTTACTCAGTGAAGTGTTGTCATGTTTACTCCGTGAATAGTTGTCAGATTCATTCCTTAAAGGGTTGTCATGTTACCTCCGTGAAGAGTTGTCCGTGAAGAGTTGTCATGTATACTCCGTGAAACGTTGTCATGTTTATGTTTACTCCGTGAAGAGCTGTCGTGTTAACTACGTTAATAGTTGTGATGTTTACTCCGTGAAGAGTTATCATGTTTCCGTGTAGAGTTGTGTTAACTACGTTAATAGTTGTGATGTTTACTCCGTGAAGAGTTATCATGTTTCCGTGTAGAGTTGTGTTAACTACGTTAATAGTTGTGATGTTTACTCCGTGAAGAGTTATCATGTTTCCGTGTAGAGTTGTGTTAACTACGTTAATAGTTGTGATGTTTACTTCGTGAAGATTTATCATGTTTCCGTGTAGAGTTGTGTTAACTACGTTAATAGTTGTGATGTTTACTCCGTCAAGATTTATCATGTTTCGGTGTAGAGTTGTCGTGTTTACTACGTTAAGAGTTGCAGTGTTTACTCCGTGAAGAGTTGTCATGTTCACTCCATGACGAGTTGTCATGTTCACTCCATGACGAGTTGTCATGCTACCGCCGTTAATATTTGTCATGTGTATTCCTTGAAGAGGTTTCATATTATATCCTTGAAGAGTTGTCATGTTTACTCCGTGAAGATTTGTAGTGTTTACTCCATGAAGAATTGTCATGTTTACTACGTTAAGCGTTTTCGTGTTTACTCCGTGAAGAGTTATCATGTTTACTCCGTGAAGAGTTTTTCATTTTTACTCCGTTAGGAGTTGTCATGTTTACTCTGTGAAGAGATGTCATGTTCACTCCGTGAAAAGTTGTTTACTCCGTGAAGAGTTGTCGTGTTCACTCCGCGAAGATTTGTCAGGTTACCTCCGATAAGAGTTGTCATGTTCACTTAGTGAAGAAATCTGATGTTACCTCCGTTAAGAGTTATAATGTTTAGTTCGGAACGAGTTGTCATGTTTACTCTGTGAAGAGTTGTCATGTTTACTCCATGAAGAGTTGTCATGTTTAATCCCGAAAAGTTATCATGTTTAACTCCGTGAAGAGTTGTCGTGTTAACTCTGTTATGAGATGTTATGCTCACTCCGTGAACGGTTGTCGTGTTAACACCGTTAAGAGTTGTCATGTTCACTCAGTTAAGAGTTGTTGTGTTAACTCCTTTAAGAGTTGTCGTGTTAACTCCGTTAAAAGTTGTCATGTTGACTCCGTGAATAGGTGTCATGTTAAGTCCGTTAAGACATGTTTACTACATTAACTCTTCCCGAAGTAAACATTACAACTCTTAACGGAGGTAACATCACAACTCTTCACTAAGTGAACATGACAACTCTTGACGGAGTAAACATGACACCTATTCACGGAGTCAACATGACGACTTTTAACGGAGTTAACACGACAAATCTTAACGGAGTTAACACGACTACTCTTAACTGAGTGAACATGACAACTCTTGACGGAGTAAACACGACAACTATTCACGGAGTGAGCATGACATCTCATAACGAAGTTAACACGACAACTCTTTACGGCGTTAACACGAAACAATTTAACGGAGTTAACATGATAACTCTTCACGGAGTAGACATGACAACTTTTCACGGAGTAAACATGACACCTCTTTACGGAGTAAACATGACACAACTCTATACGGAGTAAACATGACAACTCTTCAAGGAGTGAACACGACAACTCTTAACGGATTTAGCACGACAGATAGTAACGCAGTGAACATGACAACTTTTCAATGAGTGAACATGACAACTCTTAACGGAGTTAACACGACAACTTTTAACGGAGTTAACACAACTCTTCAAGGAGTGAACATAACAATTCTTAACGAAGTTAACACGACAACTCTTAACGGAGTTAACACTTTTCAAGGAGTGAACATGACAATTCTTAACGGAGTTAACACGACAACTCCTAACAGAGTTAACACAACACATATCAACGCAGTGAACATGACAATTCTAAACGGAGTTAACACGACAACTTTTAACGGAGTTAACACGACAAATATTAACGCAGTGAACATGACAACTCTTATCGCGTTAAGGCGACAACTCTTAACTGAGTTAACACGAAACCACTCAACGGAGTTAAAACGGCAACTCTTCACGGAGTTAACACGACAA
This sequence comes from Cyrtodaria siliqua, assembly GCA_037043455.1. NCBI lineage: Eukaryota > Metazoa > Mollusca > Bivalvia > Adapedonta > Hiatellidae > Cyrtodaria > Cyrtodaria siliqua. Next base: position 43,437 of record JAWPHD010008760.1, read on the forward strand.
CTCTTCACGGAGCAAACATGAAAGCTTTTCACGGAGTAAACACGACATCTCTTCACGGAGTAAACATGACAACTATTCACTGAGTAAACATGAAAACTCTTCACGGAGTAAATATGACAACTCTTCACGAGGTAAACACTTCAACTCTTCACGGAGTAAACATGACAACTCCGCACGGAGTGAACATGACCACTCACTCATCAGGGAGGTAAGATGACAACTCTTCACGGTTTAAACATGACATCTATTCACGGAATAAACATGACAAATCTTCAGGGAGTTAATATGAAACCTCTTGACGGAGTACACATGACAACTATTAACGGAGCAAACATGAAAACATTTCACGGAGTAAACGCGACAATTCTTCACGGAGTAAAATTGACAACTCTTCTCGGAGTAAACACTACAACACTTCACGGAGTAAACACGAAAACTCTTAACGTAGTAAACATGACAACCCTTAACGAAACAGGATAACTCTTTACGGAGTCCACTTGACAACTTTTAACGGAGTTGTCATGTTTACTCAGTGAAGTGTTGTCATGTTTACTCCGTGAATAGTTGTCAGATTCATTCCTTAAAGGGTTGTCATGTTACCTCCGTGAAGAGTTGTCCGTGAAGAGTTGTCATGTATACTCCGTGAAACGTTGTCATGTTTATGTTTACTCCGTGAAGAGCTGTCGTGTTAACTACGTTAATAGTTGTGATGTTTACTCCGTGAAGAGTTATCATGTTTCCGTGTAGAGTTGTGTTAACTACGTTAATAGTTGTGATGTTTACTCCGTGAAGAGTTATCATGTTTCCGTGTAGAGTTGTGTTAACTACGTTAATAGTTGTGATGTTTACTCCGTGAAGAGTTATCATGTTTCCGTGTAGAGTTGTGTTAACTACGTTAATAGTTGTGATGTTTACTCCGTGAAGAGTTATCATGTTTCCGTGAAGAGTTGTGTTAACTACGTTAATAGTTGTGATGTTTACTTCGTGACAAGTTATCATGTTTCCGTGTAGAGTTGTGTTAACTACGTTAATAGTTGTGATGTTTACTTCGTGAAGATTTATCATGTTTCCGTGTAGAGTTGTGTTAACTACGTTAATAGTTGTGATGTTTACTCCGTCAAGATTTATCATGTTTCGGTGTAGAGTTGTCGTGTTTACTACGTTAAGAGTTGTAGTGTTTACTCCGTGAAGAGTTGTCATGTTCACTCCATGACGAGTTGTCATGTTCACTCCATGACGAGTTGTCATGCTACCGCCGTTAATATTTGTCATGTGTATTCCTTGAAGAGGTTTCATATTATATCCTTGAAGAGTTGTCATGTTTACTCCGTGAAGATTTGTAGTGTTTACTCCATGAAGAATTGTCATGTTTACTACGTTAAGCGTTTTCGTGTTTACTCCGTGAAGAGTTATCATGTTTACTCCGTGAAGAGTTTTTCATTTTTACTCCGTTAGGAGTTGTCATGTTTACTCTGTGAAGAGATGTCATGTTCACTCCGTGAAAAGTTGTTTACTCCGTGAAGAGTTGTCGTGTTCACTCCGTGAAGATTTGTCATGTTACCTCCGATAAGAGTTGTCATGTTCACTTAGTGAAGAAATCTGATGTTACCTCCGTTAAGAGTTATAATGTTTAGTTCGGAACGAGTTGTCATGTTTACTCTGTGAAGAGTTGTCATGTTTACTCCATGAAGAGTTGTCATGTTTAATCCTGAAAAGTTATCATGTTTAACTCCGTGAAGAGTTGTCGTGTTAACTCCGTTATGAGATGTTATGCTCACTCCGTGAACGGTTGTCGTGTTAACACCGTTAAGAGTTGTCATGTTCACTCAGTTAAGAGTTGTTGTGTTAACTCCTTTAAGAGTTGTCGTGTTAACTCCGTTAAAAGTTGTCATGTTAAGTCCGTTAATAGGTGTCATGTTAAGTCCGTTAAGACATGTTTACTACATTAACTCTTCCCGAAGTAAACATTACAACTCTTAACGGAGGTAACATCACAACTCTTCACTAAGTGAACATGACAACTCTTGACGGAGTAAACATGACACCTATTCACGGAGTCAACATGACGACTTTTAACGGAGTTAACACGACAAATCTTAACGGAGTTAACACGACTACTCTTAACTGAGTGAACATGACAACTCTTGACGGAGTAAACACGACAACTATTCACGGAGTGAGCATGACATCTCATAACGAAGTTAACACGACAACTCTTTACGGCGTTAACACGAAACAATTTAACGGAGTTAACATGATAACTCTTCACGGAGTAGACATGACAACTTTTCACGGAATAAACATGACACCTCTTTACGGAGTAAACATGACACAACTCTATACGGAGTAAACATGACAACTCTTCACGGAGTTAACAACTTTTCACGGGGTGAATATGACATCCCTTCACGGAGTAAACATGACAACTCCTAACGGAGTAAAAATGACAAAATCTTCACGGAGTAAACATAATAACTCTTCACGGATAAAATTGACAACTCTTCACGAGTAAACACGACAAAACTTCACGGAGTAAACACGACTACACTTCACGGAGTAAACACGAAAACTCTTAACATAGTAAACATGACAACTCTTCACGGATTAAACACTACAACTCTTAACGTAGTAAACACGACAACCCTTAACGGACTTAACATGATAACTATTCACGGAGTCAACATGACGACTTTTAACTTTTAACGGAGTTAACACGACTACTCTTAACTGAGTGAACATGGCAACTCTTAACGGTGTTAACACGACAACTATTCACGGAGTGAGCATGACATCTCATAACGGAGTTAACACGACAACTCTTTACGGCGTTAACACGAAACCATTTAACGGAGTTAACATGATAACTTTTTACGGAGTAAACATGACAACTTTTCACGGAGTAAACATGACAACTCTACACGGAGTAAACATGACAACTCTACACGGAGTAAACATGACAACTCTTATCGGAGGTAACATGACAAATCTTCACGGAGTGAACAACTTTGCAAGGGGTGAACATGACTTCTCTTCATGGAGTAAACATGACAACTCCTAACGGAGTAAAAATGACAAACTCTTCACGGAGTAAACATGATAACTCTTCACGGATAAAATTGACAACTCTTCACGAGTAAACATGATAACTCTTCACTGATAACATTAAGCATGACATCTCATAACGGAGTTAACACGACAACTGTTTACGTAGTTAACACGACACCATTTAACGGAGTTAAAATGACAACTCTTTACGGAATAAACATGACAACTTTTCACGGATTAAACATGACTAATATTCATGGAGTAAACATGACAAATATTTACGGAGTAAACATGACGACTTTTCACGGAGTAAACATGGCAACTCTTAATGGAGGTAAAAGGACAACTCTTCACGGAGTAAACAGGACAGTTCATCACGGAGTAAACATGACAACTCATAACGAAGGTAAATGACAACTCTTCACGGAGTTAACATTACAACTCTTAACGGAGGTAACATCACAACTCTTCACTAAGTGAACATGACAACTCTACACGGAGTAAACATGACAACTCTACACGGAGTAAACATGACAACTCTACACGGAGTAAACATGACAACTCTACACGGAGTAAACATGACAACTCTACACGGAGTAAACATGACACCTCTTTACGGAGTAAACATGACAACTCTACACGGAGTAAACATGACAACTCTTGGTTTAAACATATTTTATTTCTCATTATTATTACAACATGGAATCAGTACACAATAGCAGAAAAAAGATAAGAAAGAAAGTAAAATACTGATGATGTTCTTCTCCTATGTATGTATTAATTGTACACAGTTGATGGCATAATAAACAGTAGTTAGTCGATACGTTTACAATATACACGCTGGAAGTATGAAAAAAGCAAAAGCTACGTTTACGAAGTGATACTAGAATAATTCTTTGCAAACATGATAAGATGAAGTAGCACTTAAATATAATAAAAAATGAAATAAACAGAACAAACAAAGGAACAGATTTAATAAACAGAACTTGAGAATTCATCATTTAAATGTCACAGATTGAATGAAACATGAAAAAAAAAATTTGGAAATTATAAATCTTAAGTGAAGAATATAAATGTAAATGGGGGGTTTGGGGACGACACAAGGGAGTTGGGGGTAGGGGTGTACCATTTAAAGAATTCAATAAACAAAGGAACCGATCTACAAGTTAAAACGTTTTGAGTTTTTAACATAATTATGAACTGAATCAAAAATACGAATGTTTGCATCGTATGCTAAATTTTGATCTCCAAAGAGCAGTGTTTTCAATGTAATATTTGATAAACGTGGTAATGAATTCATGAGAGCGTTTCTTGCATCGCTGTACTTATTGCAATGGAAGAAGTAGTGTTCAGCGTTTTCTACACGACCACAGGAACAAAATGCTGAATCAACCATGTTTTTGGAAAACAGATCATTGTTAAGGGAGCTGCAGTTAGTACGTAGTCTTGTGTGCAATATCTGAAAGTTTCTTTTTCCGAACTGGTAGTGTTTTGGAATTTTATTATTTTGACTGTTCAGTGAATGTTTGAATGAGCAAACTGTTTCGCCTTGTCGTGAGTCTTCACTTAGCTCATTCCATTCACGAATGACGGAGGGGAGAAAAGAGTTATAGTAGTAATTTGTTCGAGCATTGATAGTTTGGATATCTATGGAGTTACGCAAGTTATACTAGAAGAATTACCTACTGAAGGTGGAACAAGTTCAGAAAGGAAATTTGGAGTTAGGTGGTTTATCATTTTATAAAACATAACCAGTTTGTGCTTACGACGCCTGTCTCCGAGAGTGTCCCAACCAGTTTCTTTGTAGAGGTTTTCGATGGAAATAAGTTTCGTTGCCCCGGTTACTATACGAGCAGCTTCATTTTGTATTTTAGCTAACTCATATTTTTCATATTGTGTGCAGTTATCGAACATTACATCACCATATTCTAAAATAGGTCTGATAAAGGAAGTATAAATAGTTTCTAATGACACTCTATCGAGCGTGTACTTTAGTTTTGTTTGTGCCAGGATAAATCATTTGACAGGAAAATGCCGAGGTGCTTGTGGTCCTCAACTTTAGTTATCACTTTGTTATACATAAATACCGGAGGGTGGTTGATAAAATTGACTTTTCGTGAAATGCGAAGAGATTCGGTTTTGGTTGGGTTAAATTTAACAAGCCATCTATCTGCCCATGCCGAAATTTTCAATAGGTCGGAATTAAGTGTATTTGCAGCAGCAATTGGATTATCAACTACAATGAATAGACCTGTATCATCTGCAAAAAGGCGAATATTTGAATTGATGTCTATAACAATATCATTTATGTAGAGAGGGAATAAAAGTGGTCCTAGGATAGAGCCTTGTGGGACACCGGCTTTAATTTTCTTCAGTCAGATTGAACACGTGATAGAACAACGCGTTGTTTTCTATCACTAAGATAATTCTCAAACCATTTTAAAAGCTTTCCAGTGATACCAGCGGCCTTTAGTTTAACTAAGAGTCCCTTGTGCCAAACGCGATCAAAGGCTTTGCTAATGTCACAGAAAATAGCCCGAACTTCCTTTCCAGAATCCAGGGATTGGCAGAAAAGGTTATATAGGTATGCAAGTTGGTTAACCGTAGAGTCACATGAAACAAATCCAGACTGCAGTGCAGTTAGAATGTTATTTGTTTGAAAAAAATTAAAAACGTGTTTAAAGATGTTTTTCTCCAAAGCCTTTTCAATAGTACAAAGGAGTGCAATAGGTCTGTAGTTAGAAACAACAGATCGGTCGCCAGGTTTGAAAATTGAACAGACATGGGCTTCTTTCCAAGTTGATGGAACACAACTACCGTTAAGAGATATATATATGTAAATTGGGGTTTCTGTTGTAATTTTTTTTTTACCTCGAATTGCAGCAGAACGACCCTAAAATAAACACATATATAATAAATCACCATGAAATGGTGATTTTACTTGATTTATTAAAACTTTTTTAAAATAGGGGTAGTGAAGATTGCAAGTTTATTTTTTTTTAAATAAATCATCATGAAATGGTGATTTTACTTGATTTATTAAAACTTTTTTAAAATAGGGGTAGTGAAGATTGCAAGTTTTTTTTTTATAAGTTATCAAAATTATAAAATGTTTCTTTAATACAAAACAAATTTGTTAATTTGTTATCAAAATTACATTCAAATCAACAGTTTTCCGACCTTGAATACAAAGGTGGTGGATCATACTCAAACACACTACTAAAACAGTAAATTACACACTTTTTAGACTTTTTTGTAATGTTGCCATTGCTTCCTTTCTTCCCTGCTCCACTAGTTCTTTTTTTTGAACTTCACTTATTTCAGCCTTTTTTTGTTTGGTGTCTTCTTTTAAACTATAATATTTATCTAACTCATCTAAAATCATCTTAAACTCTTGATCAGATATTTGTGCATCACACAACGCTTTTGATATTAACTGCTTTATACTATTTAACTTTGCCTCTGCCAAAGTTTTTATTTCATGATGTTTTTGAGCTTTTGCATTAAGCTTTCGTCTGATAAAATTAACACAAACACCTGTAGCTCCACATACTATTGCTGCTATTTCTAAAGGTAGCAAAACTGGAATAGCAAATCCAATTCCAGCCATAATAACACCTGCTGATATCAAGGTAGTGTCAATTCCATCTGTAATATTAATACCACGTTTATATTTTTTATAAAGTGACTGACGTATATCTCGTTCTGTTATTAACGTTTTTTCAATTTCTGAAATCTTTTGTAATCTATAATTTTGTCCGTTTTCACTGAATTTTCCACTGACAAATCAGGATATATACTTGGTGCTGTCGGTTGCTTTGGCATTTTTTTTATTAATCAATAAAAAATTAAATTAATTCAATTAATAATGATGCCACCGTATTTACAGCGGTAGCGTTAGCAACCTTGCATACAAAGGTTAACAACAGAACCAGCACCAATCTCTAAAGGTTCATCAAGTTATCATGATTGCGTGGGATGATGTGAAGCGTTATACCATAATTTGGTTGTTCAACACCATTGACAGAAACTATTACAGATACGTCACCAACTAATCGTTCACATGCTGAACCTATTCCCATAATCCGTCCACGGCGTGTCATTACATGCCCCACATTTTTTTCTGCTCCACCATTACCAAATGAGAGTATTCTGTTTGACACAAGTGGGCCCTTAGCCTCTGCAAATATTGTTATAATTCCATATTTAAGATTATCAACTCTATTTCTCAAATGATTAAACTGGTCAACAAAAGGCACAATTCCTCTATATAAATCTTGAACATCATTTATCAAAGTCTCTAAGTCTTCTGGTTTTTTAGTGCTTGGTGGTCCAAATATACTCATTGTTGTTTTTTTTATAAAAATATATTTTTTAAATAATTTCTAAAACACAACTCATAGGCAAACCTTGATTATCTATTTTGTTGCCATACTCATCTCTAACTTCTATTTTCAATTCAGTAATTGCACCATTCATAAGACAGTGATATTCAGGATAAAAACTTGTATATACAATATCTCCATACTGCTTATTTACCACAGGTACAACACCTATAATAGTGCTTGGTGCACCATTGAAATAATTACTACTTGTATTAACTTGTTTCAGATGAACATATAGCTGTTTATAAGGAGCTAAATCCATTGGGTAATCTCCTAAAGTAGTACCTGTCAACCATTTTCTATCCTTGAATCCCAGCATTTTTGAAAGACCGCTTGACATTCGTGTCTCTATTGACGTATCTATAATGGCTCTACCAATTTGCTCAATACTGTCCAGGGTAATATTTTCATTTAGATTTTTAAACTTTTTTGCTAAGTATGGAATGTTATAGAGTCCACTTGGAAAATGTTCTACTTTGTCTGGGTTTCTTGTCTTTGCGGTTTCGTGAATAATATTAAACCAACCGATAGTGTATGTAAAACTTTTTAATCCAACGCGCTTAGTTCCATCTCTATTATCGATATACTGTTGTAAATTAATAGAGTTGTCTATGTTTGAAATTGTATGAAACATTATTTTTTTTAATATATATATATAAAAACACAAATAAAAATGATTTCTGAAGAATTCAAATATAACCCAGATGCTTACTATTTAAATACTTTCAGCAAGAAAGTGATAGATATAATAAATCAAAACATAGTCATTACATCAGACGGTAAAGACTTTAAAGCATCATTTCCAAATGTCTTGAAAAATACAAACTTTCATACGTCAAATCAGATGCTATAGTCCAACGTTGGGGAACAGATTGGATGTTATTTTGGCAGAATCAGTTAAACTTTGCTATTTGGTGTGCGACCACTGGATGTGGTATTGATTTCAACAATCATCTAAAAGCTGATACTCTGGTTGGTTCGTTATTTCGATTTCATGTCTATTACCAAGTCAGAAGAATATTATTTGAGATAAGTGTAGCATTGCCGCAAGACTCAAATTGGAATGCTTTTAATAACACATATAACCGAAACGCATACGAGAGAATATGTAAGGAGTTTAACGTTGACTTATATTCAGACTGGAGACAGAAACAAAGCTATAATAAATGGTCTAGGAACAATTATAATTACTGGACAAATATTGGTTATCATCCTTTGGTAAATACTGCATACGACAACAAAACGATGAGTTTTACAGTCTATGAGAGTGATAAAACATATCATATTGATTACATTGCGCAAGGATTTGAGGCTGATAATAGTTGGTCTACTTTTATACTAGATTGTTCTGAGGGATTTACAAGAGCTGGAGTAGAAAGAATCAATGACAGCATAAGAACATACTGCTGGGCAATTCTTGGTTCACAATCACAAACAAGAACTGATATACTTGGAACTGGGACAGCATTTGATGCACAGAAACAATTTTTAGCAAATGTAGAGGACGCAATAAACAGCCCCATTGACTTGCCTAGTCAAATTTCAAGATATGAAAACACCTTAAAATATGCAAGAAGTAAAGTAAATTTTGTCTATGGAAGTGGATTGTACATGTCTCCGAGTGACATGGAATTAAGAATCGGAATAATACAAGACTACAATAATGAAATTGTAATAGCAACCGTTGCACAAGAATTAGGATTGAATAATGATGTAAATGTAAAACCAGTGCCACCAAAAAATATTCAACCTTTTCAAGGCACCACAACAAAGAAAGTTTTACCGGACTTTGATAAATCAAAACATAAAACTGTGGAGCATAACCCACCAGAAATAAAAAAATAGCGATTGAACACGAAGATAACAAAACAACTATAATTGTTGGTACTATAGTAATAAGTCTTGCTGCATTACTTATTTACGAGATTTACTAAACCACTCTTTGGCTGCCACATACAACAACCCGGAAACAAACACAAGCAGAGCCCATAGATTGTTACCAAGCCAATTAATAACATTACCTGTTGCAGATAAAAGCCATGATACTATTGCACCAATAACTCCTGGAAGTGCTGCAGCAGCTTTACCAGCTAAGTTGGCAAGAAGTTTTACCAAGATTAAATAGTTTGTTTTTTTATCCAGTCTTTTACACTTGATGGATCAGGCTTTGGAGTTGGAACAGGTGCAGTCCCTCCTCCGGTTGTAGGAATAATGGTCTCAACTAATACCCCAATAATCATACCAAAGGCAGTCAAAATACTAACAATAGTAATACCTTGCTCCCTAAACAAGGTTTTGATTCTCTCACCCAATGTTGTGTCTTCTTTTAACACCTTATTTATAGTTTCTTTTATCCTGTTTATTTGACTGCGTAATGCTTCTTTGTTTTCACTCGCCGCTTCAAGTCGCGCACTTCTTTCATCTTCTAAATTTTTTATTCTGTCACGTAGGCGCTCTTGTTGAAACTCATCCTCCTGCCCGGGGGTGCTAACTTGTTCTAATTTTTGTTTTTCTTTTGTTATGTCTTTATCAAGCTCAGTGAGCTTTGAGAGATTATTAGTAAGTTCTCCACGAAAGCTTTGCAATACCTTATCTAAACCTCGTATCTCTCGCATTGTTAGACCTTCTGTTTGTGTTTGAACAGCAGTTTTAGAATGAGTTTCATCTATTGTATTACTCAAATTACTCTCAATTGTATTTACGGCATCTACTGTATTTTGTACATCTTCAGTTGTTGAAAAATTTTGCATTGGTATATTTTCTCCTTCGTTTGTGAGGGTATCTCTTGTTTTTACCAAGGATGCTAATTCTGCCCTACCCTGAGCCTTTCTTTCACGTGGGACTAAATAATCATAAATGTTTAAAGTATTTTTTACGAAGTCAACACCATATTTTCTAGCTAAAGTGTCCAGCTTATAAAACTTGATTGGTTCGTTTGGGTTATTTCCCTTATAATAAGTAAGTGAAACATCATCCATCCCAACTGTATATAACATTGTTCTACCGATTTCGTCCTCATCGACTCTAAAATCATTTTTATAATCAATTCCGCTGATCTCAGCATTAACTTCAGTAAAAAATTGATCTACTAACCACTTTTTTTGTGTAAGCTGTTCTTTTGTTTTATCTTCTCCTTCAAGCTGATCAATAAGATTATTTTCATTTACAATTTGTCTCTGAAATTCTGGGTTAGGTTGTATAATTTCGTCTTCAAGTGCTCTATCCGCTCTATCCCAGTCTTCTTCAGTCATATCTTCAATATCGAACGCAGGATTTTCAAATCCTCCTTCAGCCATTGTTTATTTAATTTAATTTTAAAAAATATATTTAAAAAATAAAAACAATGTCGGCTTACGGAAACAAACTCAGCCCTCATAGAAAACTAAGAGAACCTCATGGTGCTAAAGGCATCCGCACAAGTGTAGTAATAACTAATAATCCCTCAACAATAGACCAAAACCAGCAACTGCTTGTGAGATTTCCCAACCTAAGTACTAATGATGTGATAGTTCCAAGTACTGCTCGTCTTGCCTTTGAAATAGAACTTAAAAGCAGAACAGACGCCAACGCTACTCTATTTCAAAATCTGGGTAGAACAATTGTGAAAAAAATTACAATAAGAATAAGTGGCAATGAAGTCATGTCAATAGATGACAGTGATATATATCATTGTTATGTAGACTTATGGAAAAGCCCTAGCGAACGACAAAACATAGCTTACCAAGGTATTGGTAAACCAAACATGCTAAAACATAGAGTTAGCGCGGGAGATGCTTCCTCAGACACTAAAGATGAAGCTATAGCAGCAGCTTATGGAAATAGATTTTGTATTCCACTGGACTTTGAAATGTTAGAAAGTCATATGCCATTTTATCAAGCGGGGCTTGGTGATAGGTTAGAATATGAATTGACGTTTAACGATTATAACAAAGTTATCAAAAGCAGTGATGCTGATGCATCTTATGTAATAAAAAATATCTGCTTGGAATTTGATACAGTTAGTGATGTTGAATTAGCCAGACAAATAAGACAGCAAATCAATGGTAAGATGTCATTTATGTATGATCGTATCTTGCGACATAGAAAAATAATAGCAAACAAATCTGATACTCTTTGGAACATCAACATTAATGTACCAGCACGGAGCATGAAAGGTATTTTAATGCTGTTTGAAGACCCAGAAAGAACAGACACAGAAACCTATTACAACCCAAAGATTGAAAAAGTTGAAATGACAATAGAGGGAGTACCAAATCAGTTGTATAGTCAGGGCATGAAGGCATATCAACATTGGGATGAAATCAACAAATATTTTGCCTTAACATCAAACAGAAACAAAGAGACAGAAATAGTAGCGAGGGACTTAAACTTTACCAGTGTTTCTCTTGAGACTTATTTGACAAAATCATATGCTTTGTGGCTTGACCTTAGAACATGTGAGGACAATTTATTACACGGCAGTGGAAGAAGAATAGAAAACGGCAGTGAAGGCATAACGATATTAATAAATAAAAAAGCAGATGCAGATCAAACTTTAAATATTTACATATATATAATACAAGATGCGCAAATCAATTTCGAAGATGGAAGATTCAAAGAAGCAGGATACTAGTTTGCAACAAAAATATCCTAAATATTCACACAGTGCCATTATTTGTGGTCAGACAGGCTGTGGTAAAACAGAGTTTGTTCTTGACATACTTGAACAAGAGTATGTTGGAGTTTTTGAACATATAATTATATTGTGTCCAACCATAGAGTGGAACGAGGCTTATAAAAATAGATCCTGGATAGGAGATGTGAGAAACCCGATAGATAAAAAAATAACAATTGTCAATCCTGTTAGCAACGGTAAAGAAATGCTACAAGAACTGTTGCGTTTCTTTTTCAAACAATATGCTGGCCAGCCCACATTATACATTATTGACGATTGCTCAGCCACAAAAGAATTAACAAAGAAAAAAGATATGTTATCAGAGTTGGCATTCTCTGGTCGCCACGCTAAACAATCAGTGTGGGTCATTTCACAAAGATATAATTCTGTATTGAAAGATTTGAGAGAGCAAGCAAAATGGTTGTGTATGTTTTACACCAAGGACAGAGATAGTTTTGAAAATTGTTTGAGAGAAAATGATGTTATTCCAACGCTGGAAGAGAGAACCAGAATAAGAAAAGCTTTAGCTAAGACTAAATATTCGAAGTTAATTTTGAGGACTGACCAACCAACTGGTTATTGGGTTGAATAATTCTTTTTTTTTAAAAATAGAGTGTCACATATAATCAATACACCCAATGCACTCAATGCACTACCCAATATCGGTACAACATCACTACTCATGTTTTGTGGGTCTTGTAAAACATACCCTCTTGGCTCACATATAAAATATTCTACGTTATCCTTTGTCACAGAAATTACAGGCGTTTCCTGTGCACCTTTTTCGTACGTTTGTAAAAAATCACTTTCTGAAACACATATACAACATTTTACGTCATCTCTTGTCATAACATCCAGTGCTATTTTATTTTTGTTATAATCACTATTCTCACCGTCTGTTATTTTCAAATCCATTTTTGTCTTATATAATATTTTTTTATTAATACAAAATATATTTATTTTACGTAGGTATAATACCTTTTTTTTATACAACAGTTGCTAATAGTAATACTAACAGCAAAGTAGCAATGTTAATCAAAATACTGACCATGAATATAGTATTGCTAATAGCATTGCTCATAGCAAAGTAGCAGTGTTAATAGCAATGCTTGCAGCAAATTAATAATGTTAATAGAAAAAATAACAATATTAATAACAATGCTATTAACAATACTAACAATTACTAGTTGCATGAATATCGCTGCTAGTTGTTTTGTATTTTATATTTATTTCAAGATAAAAAATAAGATTAATAATATAAAAATGAATGCGGAAGAACTATTACAAAATATATCGGAACAGACGGAACCAGATGAATCAAAGCAACAAGAAACAAAAAAAGAAAGATTATCAGCCATAGTAGCTGGCGGTGGTAGTCGTCAATATTTGGGTAAAGACATACAACTCACAAACATAGATGGCATGCCACCAGATGAAATTAACAAACTTTACTGCAGATATGAAGCACGGCTTGGGGCAAGCATGACTAAAACTTTAGGCAATTCTTTTATTAACTTGTATGTGATGGGAGTATCAAAATATTTTAATGTAACCGATCCACCAAAGCTAATAGAAGATTTGGAGGAAGACCCATTTATTAATCATGCTTTGACAAGCACTTGTTGTGAGTTGTATTACAGGTGTGGAATGTGCTTAGCACCATTTACAGCAATACTGACAACTGTTAGACATATTGATTTTAATAAAAATAAAATTATAGATAATATAAATGAAGAATCAAGTGGAGAACCAAGGGAGTGAAGTTATACCAGTTGAAGTTGATACACAATCTGCTAAACAACAAAAAGTAAAAAATCTAAAACGAGTAGAGGCTGGAAAAAAAGGAGCAGCGGCAAGGAAGGCAAAGCGTTTGCTTCAGATAGAGCAGGATGCACAAGATGCAAGAGATGCAGGACAGATAACAAAAATAACAATAGATGAAGAAGAACCAGAAAAAATCAAAATAAACGTATACAAAAATTATATTCCACCGTGTCTGGTTTTATTAGGCGTTGCTGGGTTTGGTTTGTATATTTATAACAAAAAATCTGCTACGCAAACTGCTACGCAACCTGTAGCTGTGCAACCTGTTCATGTTGCACCAAAAGACTCGTTTGATTTTTAATAATTTAATTTAATAATTTAATTTAAAAAAATAATCATATAAAAAAAATGGCAGCAAGTATTGACGGAAAACAAATTGTAAATATGATGTATCATGCTGGAGTGGAAACACTTTTAACTGTTGGATATTCTGAAATTGGCAGAAAAATACTAAAAAGACCAGCCCCTAAAGTGGATTTTAATATGGTAGATGTTGGGATGCTGTCTGTGGATATAATGTTAGCAATGGCTACAAAGGATATGCTGATTAAGCAAGGTATTATTCCTGCGGATATTATGAAATCATTTTAAAAAATATATATATAAAAAAATGGCAAGTGCAGTAGCAATGATGATAGGTGGAGCATTAACAAATGCATTAGCGTTTAGTGGTTCAAATTATTTCTTTTCAAAAATGGGAAGTCATTCAGACGAGGAAAGACAAAGGCATGACAAAGCCGTGGAACAATTGAACGCAGCACAAGCGGCGTGGAATAAACAAAGAACAGAGAGATTAGATTTTATTAACAAGCAACTGCAAAAAGAGCATCATGCAGAGCAGACTTTTGATGATGTGGACCAAGCTATAAAGCAGTATTATTATACAACTGGCAAACATTTGCTTTTGGAACCGGAGCCCAAGTTAAGTGATTTTTATACACCATCTCCGGATCAACAGAATAGAGAAATTACGTTTATTGTGGTGGGCATGGCTGCAACTGGATTTGTGGCGTATAAATTGATTTCATAAAAAAAAAAAGTTTAAAACTATAATTACTTTGGACTTTTTTTTACTTTGAAAAGACTAAGTCATATGCATGATACCTATTTTTTTTGTTGTTCTTACATGGTTTCAATCCAAGTGGTCGAATATAATATGGTGGTTTAGCACTCTTCTCTAATTTATTTTTGAGATGATCAGGCGCCCATACTTCACCATTGTTTACTAATGTCAATACCATGGATGGACCATATTCAGTTTCTACTATTTTCGTATCTGTAATTTTGTATATTTTATCTATTTCCAAGTCTGTCCATTTCTTTGTGCTATTTTGATATTGCTCTTCAAGCAGTTCATCAAATTGTGCAGTTGTGATTTCCATTTTTCTTTATAGTTATATAAAGTTTAATCTTTAGTAGAAAAAAATGGAAAAGATTTATTACAGCCCAAAAGGATTTTGGAGAGGTTACACAGCAGTTAAAAAATTAGCAAAAGAGGCTGGTGTTAGTGAAAAAAAGGCATTAGAATTTTTAAAGAAACAAGCTGTGTGGCAGATTTATTTACCTGCGCCGAAGAAAATAATTAGACCCAGGTTTGATGTTTCTACTAATAATGGAGTGCATCAAGCTGATTTGTTATTTTTACCACATGATACTTTTGGGATTGGTCGTGGACGCAATACTTATAAATATGCGTTGACTGTGGTTGATATTGCAAGTAGATACAAAGAAGCAGAGCCACTAACTTCCAAGGATAGTAAAGAAGTTGCTAAAGCATTTGAAAAAATATACAGTCGACATCTAAAATATCCAAAGTTATTACAAGTGGATCCAGGCAGAGAATTCATGGGTGCAGTATCACAGTTGATGGCAAAACACAAAGTAAATATCAGACGAGGCAGAACAGAAATACACAGAGACCAAGCTTTAGTGGAAAGATTTAACAGAACATTAGCTGAAAGATTGTTTAGTTATCAGTATGCTAAGGAAATAGATTCCCAAAAACGCAACAGAGAGTGGGTAAAGAGATTACCAGAAGTTGTTAAAGCCATAAATGCGGAGACAAAAAAGCCTCCTCCTGTTGAAACAAAAATATTAAAAGATGATCCTATCTGTATGAATGCAAGTGTAAGATATTTATATCAACCCGGGGAACAAGAAGGTGGAAGACGCAGAGCAACTGATCCAATGTGGAGTGTAGATATTCACAAGATTAAAAGTTATATGGTGACGCAAGGTATAAGAGTTTATTATTTGAAAGCACCAAGGCCGCAGAGAGGATTTGTCAAAGAAGAATTACTTATTGTTCCTGCTGATACTCAAATTCATAAGTTTTTATAGAAACCATATGCATCAGTTGTAATTCCATCTTCTCGAATGTATCTTTTTGAGTAAAATGGTGATAATGTAACTTTGTTTACTGTTATGCCATATATTTGATGTTTTATTGATCGTAGCATATTCATTTCATGGGTGTATTTTTTCTTCTTAAATAGTGCATCCTTGTAGTTTTCAAAATTTATATGTTTTTTAACTACATACTCTTTTACACCCTTTGCTTTCTTAATAATCTGCTCATCCGCTCTCAAAATCGAATATAGCTTGGGTCTTAATCAACATACTCAGCTATAGCAACACCAGCACATTCGTCTTTCATTTTACCCAATACTTTTTTGTTTGTATCATCGTGCATTGGGTGATTTTCAGGATAATCACTTAGGTCATATTCATCTTTCATTTCAGCCATGTCTTTGTATGCATCATCTGTTTTGATGTCTACAAGCAAGCTGTCAGTATCTGTGTATAATAAAGTACAGTTATTTTTGTACCTTTTTTTCAAAGTATTATAATACCAATCATACATATGGTACTTTGATAAATCCAATACTGCCATTCCAACATAAATTGGTTTGTTCAATGTTAATTTTGTTTTGTTTACATGTACTGCTGATAATTCATCTGAAAATTTTATACGCCTGTTAAAGTTGGGTTTGGCTATTATTTTTCTTATTTTTTCATTTTCAGAGCCGTCAGTTCTGACTAGTTTTATATCAGTCCGCTTGCGTAGATTTTCCATTGTTTTGCCAAACACAGAGTTGTTCGCAAGTTTGTAAAAATCTTTTTCAAAGGGTGATTTAGCTTTTTTCCTAAGTTCTGTGTTTAAACGAATATATGATTCCATCCATGGCTTTTCATTGAATTCTATTACTCTGTGTACTTTCTTTAGTTTCATTCCCAAAGATAAATACAGTTCCAGGTTTTTGTGATGTAACACATATTTTTCTTTGTCCATAAGATTAGGAACTAGTTGTTCTGTATTTATCATGCTATTATTTTCTAACAGATCTGTCTGGTATTCAGACAACCATTCTTTTTTTACTGCTAATCTTTCCGGTGCAAGTGGATAGTCATTATGTAATTCATGAAGTTCTTTAGGATATTCCAAATCAACTTCTGCAAAATATCCTTTTCCTTCTTTTGACTTTGGCAACTTTCCTGATTCTCCCCACTTAAAGCCAGAATATGGAAGTGGTTGAATCATTGCCCACCCATAAAGATTATTTTTATCCAAATACATTATGAAGTGTTTTTCCTCGTTAGGGTTATAATCAGCTACATATGGATTGTTTGCTTTGGCATATCGTGTTGATACATTACTAATTCCACCACGCATTCCTTTTTCTATAAATAAGTGCATGTCAATGTCTGTCAAAAGTTCCAATTCTATTTTTGAATGTTTAAGTAAAGCATCATAAAATAATCCAGGTGCTGTGTAGTAATGTAAAGCATCAAGTTTGTATGCATTCATACATGTTTTTCTAAAAGTTTGAAACACATCTGCTAACAGAGTTACATCAGTTTTTAGATATAAATCATGATAGTCTCCAAGAGTTTTACAGTTAAACTCTTTCCATATTTTTTGAGCATATTCGTAATCTTCGGGACTTATACTTTCATCTGAGAGACTACTGTAAAACTTTTCTATAGGCGGTAATTGCGTTTCCTTAAATCTTTCCATACTGTCCATATATTCGTATGGATAAACACCTTTTCGTAAAAGTAAATCTGTTTGTTCTCCAAACTGATTTTTGGTAATTTTGAAATCAGATTTGTCTGTTGCTTTAACCAATTTTTCCAGAGACGAAGCCATAAATTGGAAACTGTCTAAAAATCTAAGTTGTCCAGCACTAAATGATATATATTTTTCAGCATTATTTGGGATGCATGTTATATTACCTTTCATTTTATGTATTTTTTGCATAATCAAATGACTATCATATCCTTTGAGGTTGTGAAATATAACAGGAATAATTGTTTTATTTGGTTTTATTTTTAGTTTTAGGTTGCAGTTTTTATGTGCTGCACCTCTGTATTCACCTGTAAAGTGACAGTGGTCTCTTACTTTGCCGTTTTTACCGCATTTCCTTCCTATTTCATTCTCGCATATCCAACATTGTGTTGCTTTTTCATGATCTTCCTCATTTTGTTGTGTCATGATTAATGGTTCTGGGTGAGCAAATATTTTATTAATGTTGCTCTTCTCACATTCTAAGTGATTTAAAAACTTTTCAACAGCATCTTCACCTCTGTAAATAACAGGTTTTTCAGCTTTGCCATCATATCTGACAACCTGGTATCCAAACCCACAAGCTTCGTGCACACTTGTGATTTCAGATTTCTTTCCAAATTTAGTTGATTGTGGTTTGACTATACTTTCAAAATCAGGATATATTGCATAAGGCACAGGCATCTGATTTTGATGATTTTTAAATTTGATGATTGCACCTTTATTTGACATTTCTATTCTGCAAGAATTTTTGTTAATACCATCACAGTCTTCTTTGTGTTTTGTAAGTAGTCCTTGTCCAGAATAGCCGTGAAGGCAACGATCGCAAAAGTAAGTTTGACCATGGTGTTTGTTTTGGTCCCAGAGTAGTCTATTCAAATTTTTAATCCAGCAATAGTGATATTTTGTTGTTAATGTTTTTGGTTCTTTAGAATAATCATCAGGGTTATAGTTGTCATCTATAATTCCTTCTTCATTATTTGGATCGTCTTCGTTTTCTGATTCAACTTCAGTGTCTTCACAATATCTTTTGGTTGTTCTGATATTTTATATGGAAAAACAGATACCTTTTTATTTTTTCCTGTTATGGTATATCCATAAACGTTGATAGCAAGGTTATTTAGTTTTTCTACTTTGGAAATTTGTGCAATTGGAGTGGGAAGTTCAATACCATCCATATTCAACTTACCCATGTGTTTGTTATAACTAGATATCCTAGTTGGATTATTTTTATTAGGCCACAAAGCAGAAACCAATGCCACTTCCAAGCACTTATTATCTTCATTATTAACATTAATTATTGATTTTTTATCAGATACTACTTTAGGCAAAGGAATATATGAAGAACCTTTAAATGGTTCATACTTTGCAAAATTTAAGTAAAACGTAACACAGTGATCAATCTCCAATCCAGATGCTGTGTTTGTAAATCTTTCAAGGCTCTCTTGTATATAAGCAGATGATTCATCGTAAAACTCATTTATTTGTTCAGAGGTTAAAATTGCATTTTGTTCACTATGTAATACTGCTGTGATGTATTTTTTTGTAGCACCATCATCTTTGAATAAATTTACAGTGAGACCTAATTGAAACTTTAATCCATCCATCTTTGTCAGCTCTTTGCTTATTTGTTTTGTAATAATGGATTTTTTATCACGAAATAGTTTTTGAGGGTCTTTGTATTTCCCGGCAGATATTTCGTATGCTTTAAAATAGCCACATATTGGTTTGTCAACCAGTTTTAATTCTTCTTTAGATGTTCTATCATTAAGCTCTTTCAGTTCATTTATAACATTGTCTCGTAATTTAGCATATTTCTGATTTTGCTCATCTTGCAATTTAGCATATTTCTGATTTTGCTCATCTTGTAATTTATCATATTTCTGCTTTTCTCGTTTACGTTGTTTCTTAGCACGTCGTCTCTTGAGTAAATTTTCTAATGTTTGAGAATTAACTTCTTTTGGAGTTTCCTTTGGAACTTCTTTAAGAGCATCTAGCCCCTTTCTAAGCTGATCATTATTAATTACTCCTTCCCGGTGTAATTGTAAAATGTAGTGAACGTCTTCGGTACTCATTTTTGTAATATATATCATATTAATTTTTTTCTTTATAATAAAAAAATATTTATTATAACAAGAAAAGAAAATGGAAAACACTAAGAAAATTGAAAACATTTGCCAATTTCTTAAAGTTGGAGATCACGAACCTTGTAAAAATAAACCAACAAAAGATTCAAACTACTGCAGTTTGCATAAATTCAGAATAAAGCAAAGTAAAGTTGTACCATGTCTAAAATGTGAAAAAGGTACAAGTGCAAAATATCAAATTTGTGTTGGTTGTGGTGCTCATATAGTTAGATTAAGACATAGATACTGGGAAGTGGTAAAGCCGTATATTGTTGAATGTAATAGACTGAAACATATAGAAATTTGATTTTCTAGTAAAAAATCATATTTTATTATATTCGTGTTTATTCGTTGATTTGGGTGTAATTTTGATAACAAATTAACAAATTTGTTTTGTATTAAAGAAACATTTTATAATTTTGATAACTTATAAAAAAAAAAACTTGCAATCTTCACTACCCCTATTTTAAAAAAGTTTTAATAAATCAAGTAAAATCACCATTTCATGATGATTTATTTAAAAAAAAATAAACTTGCAATCTTCACTACCCCTATTTTAAAAAATCAAGTAAAATCACCATTTCATGGTGATTTATTATATATGTGTTTATTTTAGGGTCGTTCTGCTGCAATTCGAGGTAAAAAAAAAATTACAACAGAAACCCCAATTTACATATATATGAGATTGATTAAATAAGGAACATAGTGGTTCAGCGAGTTCAGTAGCGTTGACTCATTTACAGCGGGTAAGACATTTGAACATTATCATCATTTATAAGAGTTTGATTTCGAAAGAAGTCGTTTAATAGGTTTGCTTTGTCAACGTCATCCATAATAATAGAATCGTTATGATACAATGTGGGTACGGTTTCTTTGCGGTTTGACGACACAAGATATTTTAACATTGACCACCAGTTTTTTGAAGAATGATTTTCAGTTTTAAGTTTTTCTGACAATATTTGAAAGTGGTTGGCTTTGTTTTTCCGAATTAAGTCAATTGTTTCATTTCTAAGTTTACGAAATTTAGCCCACAGGGCTGGTGTATTTATACGTTTGGCTTTACGATAGGCTCGCTTTCGTTTTCTAATAAAACATTTTATAGATGAAGTGATCCATGGCAGGTCGTTAGGTTTGATCCGAACCAGTTTGTTTGGGATGCATTGTGTTGATAGTTTAATTATATGTTCGGTTATCCTGTTTGCATGTACATTAATAATGTTATCGTAGAACATAGTCCAGTCAGTACTTTGGGCCAAATGTCTCAAAGTATCATAATCTCCCGTATCATAACACCAAATACGCCTAGTGAAGGATTTAATAGTTTGTTTTTTGAATTTGAGAATACCAAATATTGGGCAGTGATATCAAATATCTTTTGTGAAAACGGGTCACCTACACCGCTTAGCAAGACACTGTCCTTATTATTAACCAAGATAATGTCAATTGTTGAAGATGAATTTTCTGTAAAATGAGTTGGTTCGTATATGCATTGATATAGTGAGAATTGCTCACAAATAGAAGCTTGTTTTCGACAGGAGTTAGCATGGTTCGTATTAAAGTTTAAATCACCAGTAATAATTATGTCGTTGATGTTTGTATCCACTGCAAGGTGGATTGAATTTTCGATAATGGAATTGTGAATGTTATCTGCACTGGGTGGTCTGTAAAATAATCCGAAAAGAATGTGTTTGTGCTTCATGAAGATTTCGACCCATATACATTTAATACCTAACGGTTCAAGGTCATGCCTACGTTTGTAATGTATATTATTTTTTATATAGAGTATAACGCAAAAATGACTGTCACCAGTGCGATATTTTCTCTCAGGAGCGGAGAAGGAATCAAAAGTAAAAAAATAGTATGATAATGGATCTTTGGAAACGGCCGAGCACGACACATACGAAATATTGCAGTCTCGGTTTGATTGAGACTGTTCATGAGTGGTAGTGAAATATGCTAGCTACCGCTCACGCCCTCTAGTCCCGGGTTGAGCAGAACTCAATATTCATAAAATCAACAGCACACAATTTTAACCATCCCGAAGATGGCATGCATATGGCGGTGGACATGGAGTTATCCTTGTTTAACGTATTCCCCATGTCGTACGGCGTATGGTCCCAGTATCTAATAAAATGAAATGCCCCGAAGAGCGAAATAAACATAACGGAATTTAGTTGGGAGCAGCGGTTATGAAGCCTGCGTATAAAAAGCAGACAACATATCCTATGAGTGGTTAAACAATACCCAGAGCCTTTTATCGGCCGGAGTAGTGGAACCACAGTATCAAAAATTAAGTAATTAAACAAAAGAAACTGAAAATATACCACCGATAACTAACTATAAGTATCAGGCTCAGCGATCTCCAAAGATCGAATGAATAACAGTACTGATTGCAAGCGCGGGGAGACGTTTTACTGCCGCCACACTGCACAAGCAACGCCACTTTGCTATAAAAAAAGAGTATGATAATGGACCTTTGGAAACGGTCGAGCACGACACATACGAAATATTGCAGGTCATTATTTGGTGTCGATTGGCTAAGCCAAGTTTCAGAAAATGCTAGTATGTCAAATTCACTTAGCTCAGTCCGTAAGATATCAAGTTTGTGAGAGATACTTTGGACATTATAGTGAACAAAAGATAAATGTTTAGAGAGGTCCATTGATTCAATGATTGATGAATGGTGAGATGATGAATGACTATTGTTAGGTTCCCAGAGTGGACCGGGGTTGGGATGTACGTCTCCAGAAATTATAAGGAGAATGACAAGCCAAGCAATTAATGTAGCTATAAAGAAAAAACACATAACACGAAATGTAAACTCAATGTTTTGCATGTGCAGCTTACTAGCCGGGTAACATTTCGTACCATGAGACGAATGAGTTAATTTGTGTGAGATATGATTGGTCTCGTGGATACCGTTTAGCATTGCAAATGCACAACATTCGTCTTTAAAGATCGGTAATAAAACTAACAAAGTCAATAGTATTGAAAATTTGTAAAATAGACGACATGTTCTCATGACAACAACTGTCTTGCAACTAATCACGTTCATGATATTGATGATAGCAAGTACAAAAATAGGACAGTTGCCAACACCAAGACATGTCTGCGGTTAGCATTAATAAGAATTCTGTTGCAAACAGTCACCTTTTCCACAAACCCGTGTGTCGCTCCCAATAAAAAAATGAAAGAAATCATAAGCGAATATAGATATGGTTTTCATATCTAAGACAAGAAGAATGGGGTTATCGAAACATTGGTAAGGAAAGTTACTTTGGTAATTGGGAATCTGAGAGTTACAAGATTAACTGATGTATTTAAAAACAACACATTTATTTATTTTTCAATAGTAACGGATAGTTAAGTTGGGTATGGGATTCAACATTAACACGTCCATTACGCATAGGATCAATCGTTCGGACCTAATATAGCACCTTCTTGAATTACAAACGTCATAAACATGGTAAAACAACTTACATAAACAGGCATATATACATACATGCACATGCATATTCGCTTAAACACGTCAATATATAATACACATATACACATAATTATATAGGGTACATGATCAAATATAGTCATTCCCCTTTAGGCTTTAATACAGACATACCACTTTGTAGCACAAGCATAAATGCATCTAGACAATACGTACACCGAATTGTTTATATAATGGGGCCAAACATGAGAAAATATAACAACACCAGAACGATATTGGTGGAAAAATGTTTCTGTCAAGGTTCTTAGTAGACGATTTAAGAATAATGCAGTAGGAACTTGTTTGACAATATATCAGTCATTAGTAATCGCACTAGTGCGACTGTATCTATATATATTCTGTAATAAAGCAATGCACTGGGAAGGATATGTACTGCAAAGATAAATAAGTTTTAAAATTGAATTTGGGACACGTAAAACAATTACAGCTTATTTGGCGATATGTGTATACAAGTATAACAACAAATACATGCTTGAAACTCTTATCGGAGGTAACATGACAAATCTTCACAGACTGATCATGACAGCTCTTCACGGAGTAAACAACTTTTCACGGGGTGAACATGAAATCTTTCACGGAGCAAACATAACAACTCCTAACGGAGTAAAAATAACAAACTCTTCTCGGAATAAACACGATAACTCTTCACGGAGTAAAATTGACAACTCTTCACGAGTAAACACGACAACACTTCACGGAGTAAACACAAAAACGACTTACGTTAAGAGTTGTAGTGTTTACTCCGTGAAGAGTTGTCATGTTTACTACGTTAAGAGTTTTCGTGTTTACTCCGTGAAGTGTTGTCGTGTTTACTCTGAGAAGAGTTGTCACTTTTACTCCGCTAAGAGTTGTCGTGTTTACCTTGAAACGTTTTCATGTTTGCACCGTTAATAGTTGTCATGTGTACTCCGTGAAGAGGTTTCATATTAACTCCGGGAAGAGTTGTCATGTTTAATCCGTGAAGAGTTGTCATGTTACCTCCGTGCAGAGTTGTCGTGTTTACTCCGTGAAGAGTTTTAGTGTTTACCTCGTGACGAGTTGTCACGTTTACTACGTTAAGAGTTTTCGTGTTTACCCAGTGAATAGTTGTCAAGTTTACTCCGTGAAGAGTTGTCATGTTTACTCCATGCAAAGTTGTCATGTTTAATCTGTGAAAAGTTGTCATGTTTACTCCGTGAACAGTTGTCATGTTTACTACGTGAAGAGTTTTCGTGTTTACTCCGTGAAGTGTTGTCGTGTTTACTCCGAGAAGATGACAACTCTTCTCTGAGTAAACCTGACAACTGTTCACGGAGAAAACACGACAACTGTTCACGGAGAAAACATGACAACTGTTCACGGAGAAAACATGACAACTGTTCACGGAGAAAACATGAAAACTCCTAACGGTGTAAACACAAGATGACAACTCTTAACATGCTTAACGGATGTAACATGACAACACTTAACGAGTTAATATGACAACTCGAAACGGAGTAAACATGAAAACTATTTACAGAGTAAACTTGACAACTCTTGGCGGAGGTAACATGACAACTCTTCACGGAGACATGACACCTCTTCACGGAGTAAACATGACAACTCTCCAAGGAGTTAGCATGACAACACTTCACGGAGTGAACATGACAACTCCTCCCGGAGTGAATATAACAAATCTCCACGGAGTAAACTCTTACGGAGTTAACACAACTAATCTAAACGGATTTAACACGACAAATATTAACGGAGTAAACATGACAGCTCATAACGCAGGTAACATCATAACTTTTCACTGAGTAAACACGATAACTCTTCACGGAGTAAGCATGACATCTCTTAACGTGGATAACACGGTAACTCTTCGCGGAGTAAACATGACAAGTCCTCACGGAGTGAACATGACAACTCTTAACGTAGTTAACGCGGTAACTCTTTGCGGAGGTAAACTGTCAACTCTTCACTGAGTAAATATGATATCTCTTTACGAAGTAAACATGACACCTCTTTACGGAGTAAACATGAAACCTCCATGAAGAGTGAGTTGTCATGTTCGCTCCGTGCAGAGTTGTCGTGTTTACTCCGTGAAGAGTTTTAGTGTTTACCTCGTGACGAGTTGTCATGTTTACTACGTTAAGTGTGTTCGTGCTTACTCAGTGAATATTTGTCATGTTTACTCCGTGAAAAATTGTCATGTTTAATCCGTGAAGAGTTGTCATGTTTACTACGTTAAGAGCTTTCGTGTTTACTCCTTGAAGTGTTTTCGTGTTTACTCCGAAAAGATGACATATCTTCTCGGAGTAAACATGACAACTCTTCACGGAGAAAACATGACAACCTGCACGGTGTGAACATGGCAACTCACTATACACGGAGGTAACATGACAACCCTTCACGGATTAAACATGACAACTGTTCACGGAGTAAACATGACAACTCCTAAAGGAGTAAACACAACATGACAACTATTAACGGATGTAACATGACAACTCTTAACGAGTTATTATGACAACTCGAAACGGAGTAAACATGAAAACTATTCACAGACTTGACAATTCTTGACGGAGGTACCATGACAACTCTTCACCTAGACATGATAACTCTTCACGGCGTGAACCTGACAATTCCTCCCGGAGTGAACATAACAACTATCCACGGAGTATACTCTTACGGAGTTAACACAAAAAATCTTAACGGAGTTCACACGACAACTCTTAACGGCGTAAACATGACAGCTCATAACGGAGGTAACATGATAACTCTTCAAGGAGTAAACATTACAACTCCTCACGGAGTGAACATGACAACTCTTAACGAGTAAACGCGGAAACTCTTCGCGGAGGTAAACTGACAACTCTTCACTGAGTAAATATGATATCTCTTCACGGAGTAAACATGACGACTCTTAACGTAGTTAACACGGTAACTCTTCACGGATTAAACATGACAACTCCTCACGGAGTGAACATGACAACTCTTCACGGAGTGAACATGACAACTCTTCACGGAGTAAACATGACGACTCTTAACGTAGTTAACACGGTAACTCTTCACGGATTAAACATGACAACTCCTCACGGAGTGAACATGACAACTCTTCACGGAGTGAACATGACAACTCTTCACGGAGTAAACATGACAACCCATAACGAAGTGAACATGCCAACTCTTCACGGAGTTAACATGACAACTCTTAACGAGTTAACATGACAAATGGAAACGGAGTAAACATGGAAATTCTTTACAGAGTAAACTTAACAACTCTTGACGGAGGTAACATGACAACTCTTTACGGAGTGAACATGAAAACTCTGCACGGAGTGAACATGACAACTCACTATACGCGGATGTAACATGACAACTCTTCACGGAGTAAACATGACAACTCCTAACGGATGTAACATGACAACACTAAACGAGTTAATATGACAACTCGAAACGGAGTAAACATGAAAACTATTTACAGAGTAAACTTGACAACTCTTGACGGAGGTAACTTGACAACTCTTCACGGAGTAAACATGACAACTCTTCAAGGAGTTAGCATGACAAAACTTCACGGAGTGAACATGACAACTCCTCCCGGAGTGAATATAACAAATCTCCACGGAGTAAACTCTTACGGAGTTAACACAACTAATCTTAACGGATTTAACACGACACATTTTAACGGAGTAAACATGACAGCTAATAACGCAGGTAACATCATAACTTTTCACTGAGTAATCACGATAACTCTTCACGGAGTAAGCATGACATCTCTTAACGTGGATAACACGGTAACTCTTCGCGGAGTAAACATGACCACTCCTCACGGAGTGAACATGACAACTCTTAACGTAGTTAATGCGGTAACTCTTTGCGGAGGTAAACTGTCAACTCTTCACTGAGTAAACATGACATCTCTTTACGGAGTTAACATGACAACTCTACACGGAGTAAACATGACCACTCTTATCGGAGGTAACATGACACATTTTCACGGAGTAAACAACTTTTCACGGGGTGAACATGACATCTCTTCACGGAGTAAACACGATAACTCTTCACGGAGAAAAATTGACAACTCTTTACGGAGTAAACATGACAACTCTACACGGATTAAACATGACAACTCTTATCGGAGGTAACATGACAACCCTTCACGGAGTAAACAACTTTTCACGGGGTGAACATGACAACTCTTTACGGAGTAAACATGAAAACTCCTAATGGAGTCAAAATGACAAACTCTTCACGGAGTAAAAATGATAAATCTTCACGGAGTAAAATTTACAATTCTTCACGAGTAAACACGGCAACACTTCACGGAGAAACACGAAAACTCTTTACGTTAAGAGTTTCAGTGTTTAATCCGTGAAGAGTTGTCATGTTTACTACGTTAAGAGTTTTCGTGTTTACTCCGTGAAATGTTGTCGTGTTTACTCCGTGAAAAGTTTTCATGTTAAATCCGTGTAGAGTTGTCATGTGTACTCCGTGAAGAGGTTTCATATTAACTCCATGAAGAGTTGTCAGTTTTACTCCGTGAAGAGTTGTCGTGTTTACTCCGTGAAGAGTTGTCATGTTACATCTGTTAATAGTTGTCATGTTGTGTTTACTCCTTTAGGAGTTGTCATGTTTACTCCGTAAACAGTTGTCATATTAACTCCGTGAAGAGTTGTCATGTTTACTTCGTGAAGAGTTGTCATGTTTAATCCGTGAAGAGTTGTCATGTTTAATCCGTGAAGAGTTGTCATGTTACCTCCATGAAGAGTGAGTTGTCATGATCGCTCAGTGCAGAGTTGTCGTGTTTTCTCCATGAAGAGTTTTAGTGTTTACCTCGTGACGAGTTGTCATGTTTACTACGTTAAGTGTGTTCGTGCTTACTCAGTGAATATGTGTCATGCTTACTCCATGTAGAGTTGTCATGTTTACTCCGTGAAGAGTTGTCATGTTTAATCCGTGAAGAGTTGTCATGTTTAATCCGTGAAAAGTTGTCATGTTTACTACGTTAAGGGTTGTCATGTTTAATCCGTGAAAAGTTGTCATGTTTACTCCGTGAAAAGTTGTCATGTTTACTCCGTGAAGAGTTGTCATGTTTACTACGTTAAGAGTTTTCGTGTTTACTCCTTGAAGTGTTGTCGTGTTTACTCCGAAAAGATGACATATCTTCTCGGAGTAAACATGACAACTCTTCACGGAGAAAACATGACAACCTGCACGGTGTGAACATGGCAACTCACTATACACGGAGGTAACATGACAACCCTTCACGGATAAAACATGACAACTGTTCACGGAGTAAACATGACAACTCCTAAAGGAGTAAACACAACATGACAACTATTAACAGATGTAACATGACAACTCTTAGCGAGTTATTATGACAACTCGAAACGGAGTAAACATGAAAACTATTCACAGACTTGACAATTCTTGACGGAGGTAACATGACAATTCTTCACGGAGTGAACATGACAACTTCTCCCGGAGTGAACATGACAGCTATCCACGGAGTGAATATGACATCTCTTCACGGAGTGAACATGACAACTCTTCACGGAGTGAACATGATAACTATTCACGGAGTGAACATGACAACTCCTCACGGAGTGAACATGACACCTGACTCTTAATGGAGTAACCATGATAACTGTTAACGGAGTTAACATGCCAACTCTTCACGGACTGAACATGACAACTCCTCATGGAGTAAACATGACAATTCTTCATGTAGTAAACATGACGCCTCTTCACGGAGTTAACATGACAACTCGCAACGGAGTAAAACTGACAACTCCTCACGGAGTTAACATGACGACTCTTCAAGGAGTGAACACGACGACTCTTTACAGAGTGAACATGACAACTCTTCACGGAGGTAGCATGACAACTCTTCATGGAAGTAACATGACAATTTTCACGGAGTAAAACTGACAACTCCTCACGGAGTAAACATGATAACTCTTACGGAGTTAAGATTACAACTCCTCATAGAGTAATCATGACAACTCTTCGCGGAGTTAACATGACTACTTTTCACTGAGTGAACTTAAAGGAAAAAAGATGACAACTCAAAACGGAGTGAACATGACAACTCTTAACGGAGTTAACATGACAAATCATGCCTTTTGATGCATTCGTTTAACATGCGTCCACATGCGTTTGGAACTTTGCGAAAAAGCCCCAGACAATCATACCTGTAATATAAGTAATAATATGAAGGTCTGATAACAGGTATGGTGGTGTTATTTATGCCAACGCCAAAATGAGCTTGAAGGCATATAGAGTAGCCCTAAAATATTTCCAGCGGGTTGTTTTGAATTACGGCAGTTGTGCATGCGGGCATTGCGTGAAGTCTTAACAATCATTGCCAATAAGTGCGGATGTGATTCCCATTGACTATATACTCTATAGGAAGATTTATATCTCTATATTAGGTACATGTCATAGGCGCTATAATTCTCATAGCTTGGATTGGGTGGGGTGGGCATTTATATTTGCGTAGATTATTATTTATAATTATCTAACAAGTTTGAAGGCCGATTTGAAGTTGTAGCTGAATCAATTGAGAACCACATGTCAGACGTTGTTAGTGGGGTCCGATCTCTGATGGAATACTCCCCCACTTTTTTAAAATAAGAAGTGCGTTCTGACGGATTTGTGCAGACATTTTGGCTGGAATAAATATAATATATCTGGAAAACGTTTTAAGCCCAGACATAGAGTGCCTAAAGGCATCTACTCCACTATATGTTGATTAAATTGCACGAATAGAACATATAATTACATTATAGAATAATGAAGAAAACGTGAAATGCTGAAATCTCCCATATTTTTTTTATTACCTTTTGTTTAAATAATGGTTATGCAAGCAGGATCGTGGTGTTTTTTTAATGGTTGATATAAAATGTATCTCTACCTTTAGATGCTTTGCTGTGTGGCCCTTTAAAGGAAGAAATAAAAAGAGTAAGAGCTCTGCTCGGTCTTAGGCAGTGCCTAAAATTAATATTAGTTTGACTTTAATGTTGCCAATTTACCTTGTATATGGCGACGATTTGTAGGAGAAATCATGACAGGCTAGACGCCGCTGAAGCTTTTCACGTGCACACACCGCATAACTCACTTTTGAATTTCAAGTATTTTGACACGAAGTAGTCCCAATTTGCACTCACGTTTAGCTTACGACAATTTTGAATGCACAATGAAAAAAAGTAAGTTTATACGTTAAACATCTCCATAGAATTCGTTTTGACCACTACTGGCATATTTTGCTTAGCCTAAATCGCGGTTCAAATGTGAAGATCGGCAATTTTGAGTTTTATTTAAACTCCAAAATTACCGATTTCTCAAAATTGTCACAAAAAATAGCTATTCACCGATTTGGCTGAAATTAACAGGAATAATAGCAGCACCTGTACTACCTTTCCTGAAACTTTCGGCAAAATTCATGACTACCCATTTTTTGAGACCGTTTTGAAAGATTGTCACCCCTTTTTGACACTCAAAACACACATATTCAAAATGGCGGCTTCAAGCTAAATAAGCAAAACTGAAAATCAATAATAGAACGTAAAACATGAATATTTTCTACTCCCGGACATAGTTATTTCCTGTCCCGGATAAAATGTCAGTAAATCGGACTTCCAATTCAACGTTTAACACATTTATACCTGTCTTTTAACATCAGTAGCATATAGGCGCTTATTGAAAATCGCAACTATTATAGTCGGCTATTGTTCACAGGGGTCCGGCTCATGTGCTTTGTCGCTAAATACCAGTTGAAATCGAACAAAAGTATCCTACATGAGTTGGGAAGACATCTGAGTCCAGCAGCCATATCATAGAATAGAACATTATACAAGGGATCATAATAATTAGGCATACACTTCATTCTCACTAAGTTCAATCTATGCTGAATGTTGTTTTAATTAAAAGAGCAAATCCTTTAACTCTACATGCCTCCTATACCCAAGTGTTCAAGGTGTCCAACATTGGCATATATTTTAATATCGCTCAATACAGTACCGAGAAATCGACATCGAAACTTTGAAAAACTGGTCCAAATTTTTACTCGGAAGACCCCGTGCCTAAACAGAGTCACTCTGTAAACAACAACTCTAACGGCAGTTGAGTACGAAACTAGACAACGGATTTAGTCGTCACCGCAGATAATGAATGCTAATTGTTTTCCTTACCAGTTAATTCAATGGAAGCTACACTTTCTCTTCTTTTTACAACCGTCAAACTGTGTTTCAATCAGCAGCCATATTGGTCTGGTACCTGCGCTCGAAGAGAGAATAACGAGCGCAGTAGGGGACGGGTACCAAACCAATATGGCTTCCCAGAGAGCGGGATTCAAAAACCGTACCTGACTACTCTTGCTGGCAAATATTATTGTTTCGAGCCGCCCCATAGAGGGAAATTCAGGACCGTACCTTAGTCTACACTTACTATCGACTATATTTCTATGGTTCTTTAACATGTTTTTTATAATTGAAGATTTTGATATATAAAATTACATTTATAAAAAAGGGAACATTTTACAGTATTCCCCCAAAATAAAACTTAAATCAGTGATCATCACAGGTTGATATTGAACTCTAAAACATTAGATTAAGAAGAAAAAATACTAAAATTTAGAGTGATTATTAAGATTAAGTTATATTTGAGCAATTTACATCTTTACAACGGAACTGTTAATTAGAAATCGACAACAATAGTCATTCTGTTTTTATCAATATAAATATGATTGCCCGTGTTTTATCTTTCCTAATAGAATACTTGTTAGATATTAGTTTTATCCTTATTGAATAATAGAATATAATTCCCTATTTGATGTAATTCTATCCTAATAGAAATAATTACCTGTTTTATTAGGTCAATGCTATCCAGAATATTACATTCCTGTGAGGGTGAATATTACCTGAGACAAACAATGGCAACCAAGGTGGAGCCGAGGTAGACAATTTCTTTTTGAAGGTTGAAAATATTCACTCACAGGAATGTAATATTTATTTCATTATACTGAAATTTATTTGAAAAAATATTGGTTCTGCTGAATATTCTTTTAAAATAAAACATTCTTTTGAAATAAAATATTACAAAAAATTGTTTTTACACTTTCATTAGTTAACAGTAAAAGCAAAGATGTATAAGTTTATATGTATACATTGAGTTTTTCTAAGCGAGCGCTCATCATTAGTGTGCATGTAACAGTGTATTTAGCGGGCAATAGTGAAAGTGTTTCATGGTCCGTCTATGGAAATTCAGCATGTTCAACATTGTGCTTAGGACTTTTTGATTCATTTGTGTGCATATAATGGTGTAGCGGGTAATAGGGGGAAATGTTTTAGAGTCCGTTTATGGGAATTTAACAATTTTACTTGAGGTAGGTATGATAACAGAAAATAATTACCAGTGTGTTTTAATATCTACTTCATAGAAAAAAATTACCTGTATGCTATCCAATCTCGTAAATGTTTATTGTGTCTGTGTAATTTAATCAATCCGGTTACAAACAAATTATAATTTAAATTGGTTTAGTGGCATCAAACTTTGTACCTGTGAGGGTGAGGACTATGCTTGATTGTGAAAAGATACTCAAGAACTGAGATAAAATTATCTATTATTGATATACCAATCACTCAGACATTTAAAGACAAGACATATTAGTTTTTATTTGTTTTGACCTGCAACAAGTGTTGTGTCTACCCTATGATGCTATGCATCAAGTTTAAACTCCGCGCCCAAGTTAAGCAACTTTAACTTAAAACCATTTACTCTATTTGGTCAGGTGACGGCTTTTCATATATTTGGAATGAAATTATTGCAAAAAAGGGAATCCTCTGAGGTGCTTTTGGAAGCAATGGCTGCTACCGGAATAAAGACTGTAACACTGTAACTGTTTGTGGAGCTCTTTGGTCTAGTGGTCGATCATTGAACCCTTGATCGAAAAGTCATAGGTTCGATTCCTGCCATAACCATGTGTTGTGTCCCTAAGCAAGACACGTTATCTGCATTAATTTCCTTAGTACTGGTTCTACACAGGAAGACATCAAGAGTGGTTCAAATAAGTTCATAGAGCTTTTGTTACAATCAATGCAAAACAAATAAGTTTAAACTGTTCAGTTCAGAATAAGAATAGATACTTTGTGACCATGCTGCGATATGCCTTAAAAACTTTCTGTGTATAACAGAGTCATACATTTTTGAAGAGGCCACACTCAAAACAAAAAATATTATTCTGTTCAAATGTGCAACCAAAAATACAAACTGCTCAGTGGACTTTGCCATACAAGCTTCCTGAACTATGTATGTTAGTGAGGAAAGGTCAGTTCTTATATATGGATGGCGGTAGGTGCGGCATGAACAGCAAATGGACATCCCCAGACACTTGGACAATTGATCCAACAGACATGATGACCATCAAGTAAGACGATGATGGTATTCCCTAACCGTAAGTCTAATGCTGTGCGTAAGTAAACATTCAAAGCTACCAGAATCTATAAATAAAAGAGTGCCATTCTAATATTGTATTTATTAAACAAAATGGATAAAACTGCATCTAATAAGTTTAGTAAATTCAGTATTAATGAAAGTGAGATTCTATTTACCATATACTCCAAAAAATGCCACATGAAATACACATGAGATGTAGCTGCTTTAGGCTTCTCTGTAACGCTCTGAACAGTCAGAACTGCTTCACTGATTTCCGTAATTCCGGAATTACCAGTTTCGGAAATCTATTACACACTGACCTGAACAGAAAAGGCCAAGCTGTGATGATTTGGTCTTATTTATTTTTCATGTTTATTACACTTAACTGTATTATGATATGTTTGTCATGGTTTTATTATACTCCCACATGTAAGTTATGTAATGGAATGATACCCCACCAATGTCTGTAAACTTTGTACCAAAATGATTATTCCAATTGTGTATGGTGACTTTTAAAAACCTATAAAGTGAAAGTGTTGCAATAATGATGCTAATCAGTTTATACAAGGTATAATGAGTGCCATACTATAATATCATATAAATATGCTGAAATCTGTCAGATTAACCTTATAGAAAACCTTTCTTGAGTGAAATGTGAAATCTCTTTCACACTTTCTTTAGAAAGGAAAAAGACATGCTTCTATGAGTGAAGTGAATGCAATACTAATCCTTCTGAAATATTGCTTAATTAAGAACTGATTCACAAATTCTGAGCGTTTATACAATTATAAATGCTGGTAGTGAATTGCAAATTCCATGCGAGCAGTAGCTTGTCCTACTTGAAAAATGAAGTTTACTCGAAGTTGGAAGTTTTCCCCTTCAGAATGAATCAAGTGAATGTAAAAATTGTTTAATAAGGAGTTAAAACAATAATTCATTATTGACCAGCCCTTTAGATGTTATAAGCGACAATATCTGATTATAAAGTTACATGGCGTAGTCAAATATCTTGCAATAACCTGGATTTACAGGGCTTTTTCTAAGTGTCCCACGGCGCCGAAAAACGGACCCGTTCCCAATGCAAAATAGTTTATTTTTTACATGTAATGTACTGATACATCCCTTATGTTACATACTAATCAATATAAGTGGTATTTTAGTGATGTAATAGTGTTCCTAATTGTACCTTTTAGATTATTACCTAATCCCAACTTACAAAATGTTGACGTAAACAATTCTCAATTGGCCGTTTTATCGATGGAAAAAATCCCAATTTGGTCATTTTACGACAGAAATTACCCAAATTCACAAGGGCCCTTTTTCCTAAAATAACTGGTAAAAAGCCCTGATTCAGTTTTTATATACTACAGATTGCCATGAAAGAATCTGTTATTTTTTTTTAGCATTTGTTACATGGCCATAAATTGTAGGTGTGAATCCAAATTTTGAAGTTTTTTATGGCTAACTTTTTATATATTAATATATAGACTTCCCCATTGGTACGGTGGCGTTTGATGTTTGTCCATGATCTTTCTTGTCGTGCCCTTAATGGTTTATTCTCTTTCTGCTCTGGCTTCTGCCAAGTCATTGAGTACCTTCATTGTGACTTTCTAGGCTATTTGTTTTTTGTATTATATTTACACGAGCATATTTGTGTTTTACTTATATTGCCTATTGATGCTGCCTTGTTGGTTAGATATTAGATCATGGCGGGGATTTCTTTATTTACACTGTCCTGTTTTAATGAGTTGACAGTAGGGTAAGTGTGAGGTTTGGTGCACCC
This sequence comes from Cyrtodaria siliqua, assembly GCA_037043455.1. Lineage (NCBI taxonomy): Eukaryota > Metazoa > Mollusca > Bivalvia > Adapedonta > Hiatellidae > Cyrtodaria > Cyrtodaria siliqua. Next base: position 79,217 of record JAWPHD010008760.1, read on the forward strand.
TAGAACCGGTTCAAACCCCCAGTGGCCTACTTTGCCATTGACCGTTCCAAGGCGCTAGCCCTATTGTCAACCCTTTTGTGTTTGTGATGTCGTTTACTTTTATTATAACTTTTTCCTTCTTGTTTGTCTGTTTCTATGTTTGTTTCTGTGTTTTGTGGTTGACTTTCCTCCTTGAACGCTACTTTCCCTGTCCGATCTTTTTATATTTCTTTTCAATCATAAGCAACTACAAATGCAAGTTGGGTAATAATAATAATAATAACCAGCACAATTATTCACAAACAGCATATAAGACTATTCAAACTTAGCAAAGTGTAGTTGTTGCGTTGAACTTTTCAGCGCACAAAGTCACTATGATTTAATTATTATCATTAACTCATTTAACATTTAGTTTTAATTTAAATATCATAAAAGAGTTACCATAGTTAAGGTATATTACACTTCAATCTAAGGCAGTGTCTGTATATGTACCATTGTTAAGTAAAAAAACCCAGTTTTTTTGTCTCTCCTGAACAATTTACCAAAGTGCACTTACGGAGTTATTGCGTTGATGGGACGATATATAACTTTATGTGTTAAAAAAAAACTCAAAACAGTTTCATATATGGAGAACTCGGGAGAGTCCCTTTAAAAATTCAACGTATGGTCTATATTATCCGGTTCTGGTTAAAAATTACACGTACGAGAGATCGCAAATATGTAAACAATATGTATAATGTTATGTTAGATGATCTGATTGTAAACCCAAAACAAATTAAACTGGGCATCTCAAGTTAAAGGGTTATTGGAACGAACAGGATTTAATGAAGTTTGGTATTCTCAAGGAGTAGAAAACATAACGTATTTCATTAATATATTTAAACAACGAATTTAAGATATGTTTATACAAAATTGGAATGCTGAATTATCGGCTTCCACTAGAGCTAGTACATACAGAATAATATCAGATTTCAGGTTTAAAAGAAATATAAAAAGATCGGACAGGGAAAGTAGAATTCAAGGAGGACAGTAAACCACAAAACACAGAAAAAAATATGCAAACAGACAAACAAGAAGGCAAAACCAATAATAAATGCAAACGACATCACAAACACAAAAAGGGTTGACAATAGGGCTTCCGCCTTGGAACGGTCAGTGGCAAAATAGGCCACTGGGGGTTTAAACCGGTTCTAGGGTGCACCAAACCTCACACTTACCCTACTGTCATCCCATTAAAACAGGACAGTGAAAATAAAGAAATCCCCGCCATGATCTAATCTCTAACCAACAAGGCAGCATCAATAGGCAATATAAGTAAAACCCAAATATGCTCGGGTAAATATAATACAAAAAAACAATAGCCTAGAAAGCCACAATGAAGGTTCTCAATGACTTTGCAGAAGCCAGAGCAATAAGAGAATAAACCATTAAGGGCACGACAAGAAAGATCATGGACAAACATCAAACGCCACCGTCCCAATGGGCTTTAGGTAGGCGTAATCATAGGGTCCACAGCCTGTCCGGTCATCGTACAGTTAAAGAGGAAAGCATAGTGGCGAACTGTAAAAGGGTCCAACACCAAGCATGCAGTACGTTGCAAAATGATAGGGTCATAACCTCTTTTGATAAACTTTTTAACAAGAAATATAAAAAGATCGGACAGGGAAAGTACTATTCAAGGAGGACAGTAAACCACAAAACACAGAAACAAACACGCAAACAGACAAACAAGAAGGCAAAAGCAATACTAAATGCAAACGACATCACAAACACAAAAAGGGTTGAAAATAGGGCTACCGCCGTGGAACGGTCAGTGGCAAAGTAGGCCACTGGGGGTTTAAACCGGTTCTAGGATAGTTTAACAAAGATAGTATGAAAGTGATCATGACCTAGAATCTTACGAAGTTTATAAATCACATCACCATAGAAGTCAGGTTGTGATAGTCATTGTCGCAGAAGAGTCCTTAAATTACTTTTATATTTGGAAAGAAGATCAGGGTTACGATAATAAAAATTTGCAAAGGTTTTACGAAGTTTATGGTAACGGTAACCCTGATTGAGTAACTTTTTAGTTATACAAAGATTACGAATATTAAAGTCCTCAACTCGAGTACAAGCTCTAGAAAAACGAATAAGTTGAGACACATATACCCCATAAGAAGTTGCTCGGGGAACATCCCCATCCAAGTGGGGATAATTAACAATGTCAAAATTAAAATCATCTCTCTTGTCATAGATTTTGCTAATTATTTTACCATTTCCAATCGAGAGATCTAAATCAAGAAAAGAAGCGTTATTATCAGATATATTAGCTTTGTTAAGCTGAAGTTCTTTAGGATAAATATAATTAACCATAGTTGGAAAAAAAGGGTTGTCAATGTTCAATATGTCATCCAGAATCCGAGAGGTGTCATTAAATTCTTTAATAACATCTGCCTGGGTATCTGGTGAAAGACTCAACATGAAATCCCTTTCATAGGTATTATCTAGATATACTAAATATAAAGAAATTTAGATCTTTTTTTTTACAAAACTAAGAGTCTCTAGTCATAGGTTAGAAATAGAAACTGGTCGATGGCATAAACCAAATAAAACACTAAGATCCGAAAGAAAATGCAAGCTATGTAATATACTAGAAGACGAATTTCACTTTGTATTGGAGTGTTCACTATATCTTGATATTAGAAAAGAATATGTTAATTCAAATATTTTTGGAAACCGCCAAACATACCACAACTTATTGAACTTATGACAACAACAGAAAACAAGAGTTTATTAAAGAAAATGTCCGTTTTCATTAGTAAAAGTTTTAAAAGAAGAGTCGACATTTTTTATAGATAAATATCACTTTTCTCCATTTTTGTCCATATATATAAATGTATTCTGATCAATACTTAGGAATATTAATTTAAAGATATATATTAAACACTCATATACTTAATAGTTGTCAAATTAATTTTAACTAGTAAAAATAATACAAATTGACTTTAACAGAAAAATATTGTGTGTATTTCATGTACATGTCCATAGAAGAAGATTTTATTCATAAATCAATAGGCCATAGGCCCGTGAGATACTAGAAATGCATATACACATAGCAGAGCCCTAGATAAGCATTGGTTTGATTTGCTTAAATACCCACCTATATTTTTGTCAATTGGATATTTTAAAATACAACTGAATAAAAAAAGTAATTCACTCATCAAATGTTTCGTTAATTGGGTATCAACACAAAATAGTACAAATAGGTACTTACAATAGTGTACTTTTCAGATCTTAATGTTGTGTGTTGTATGAGTCTCTGTTGTGGCTTCTATTTCACATGAATTTTAAAAACACATGAGAGGTTATATGGCGCCTAACAGGCATGAACATGCCAGGCTCATCCTCCATCGAGATAAAACATGGGAAATGGGCCTAGAACCTTTTCACCCTGAACTGCAGAGTTGCTGCAAATTCTATCATAGAAACTCCATTTACGCTGGAAACATAAACTGTAACTTCAAACTATGTTTTAACTGATTGTTTTATTTTCGCTGAATAGTTCACGATTCAGATTTATTCATCATCATCATTATTGACGACAATTAGCCACGGATATTTAGTTTTCCAGTCTCTAATGGTTTTAGTAACTACACGATTGCCGTCGGTTTTGATACTGATGACAAAATATTGTTTAATACATTGTGAACAATTGGAATTGACGGTTGAAATTCATATATCGCTTAATTCCTTTATAATTCCCGAAACAACCCCGTCACCATCTAATGGTTTGGGAATTCCAAAATACCCTACAATTTTGTTTTGCTATGTATTTATACTTGCCTTTCTACAACCTCTATTGACGGACGCCATTTTACACAAATGCTTGAAAATTACCAAGCCAAATAGCGATCTAGACTTTATTTTATATTGGACTGGTTTACGAAATTACTATTTGTTCTATAGCGACATACTGTTAAATACGCCAGTAACGTCTACTAGACGGGTTCTCTAATTACCCGGGAGAATACAGAATGACGAAAATTTGTTTACATTCTACGAAAGTCAGAGACAACGTGCGATTACAAAAATGGAAAACAGTTTGTACGCACACATTTTTTAAATAATTGCTTAAATGGGATTTCATATGCTTTTTGGTACGCTTGATTTTAATTTCCATTTGGTTTTCCATTGTTTTAATTGGGTAATTACGCAAATACGCAGCTTATCTGGGGCTCTGCATAGAACATATGACATAGCAATACACATATTTACAGTTCTAAGTATTTGCATGAACATTTTTCTGCTATAAACATAATATTATATTATTTGTATTCCTAATTAATAGAAATAACGGTGAAGGTGATACTGTTGTGATGTTACAACGTATTACAAAACATTTCGAACATAATTAATATAACAATCCCAAGGTGGTAGTGCCCCACAAATGCAGCAGGATTGGTGATTTGGTCTGTCCATACTCACAGTAACGCGCTCACTGCATCCGTACGGCACCGCCACCTGGGTAATTAACGGCTGTAAATAGTATTTATGTTAGCTATATTTGCAAACTAATGACACCATTCAAAATAATTTTAATATAAAACAACTGTAGTTATAACACTTTACAGTTGGAAATGTAATTACCTACATATTACAATTATATACGACATAAATAACATACATATATGATAAATAAAACAAAGTTACATTAATTGGATGTCAGATATGGATTAAGAAGATTTTCATTATATGGTCAAATAATCTGTTTCTTTACTTCAAAACATTTGAAGATATACATACTTAAATTTCTGATGACATTTTCATTTTCGCTACTAAATAGCTGTTTTAGCTTAAACATACTTGGTCTTGTCCAGAAATACCTTTTTATTTGTATTTTACGTATGTCTTTAAATAAAGAACATTCTAAAATAAAATGATACTCATCTTCAAACTTATTACACATAATACATTTTCTTTCGTCACGGGGAATACTATGTGGTCTGTGCCATCTACCCGATTCAATTTTTAGACTATGCGATGAAACGATTAACCTAGTCATTGCAATTATACATTTTGGAATATTTACACATTGAAGAAATAACTGGTAGTAAAAAGATACTATTCCTCTGAAAAATAACGCTCTTGATGAATTTTCTACACGTTCATGCCAAAGCTAAAAATCATTATCATAAAGGCGTTGCTTAAAAGTATAAAGGAAAGTTTCAACATTTCCTACACCCTGAGCGAGCCATACATAATGAAAATCCATGGAGGACAACAGCTTATGGACGAGAGTGACCCATGACACTTTATTTGGGTATTGTTCACTATCACGCATTAACATGTTATATACACATTTACAATACTTAGTATCATTCCTTTGTACAATTTTAAACCAATATTTGATTATTCTATAATATCTGATGCTTGTCTTATTAAATCTACCCAGGACACCGTACACAAAATCATTTTGGGTAGAACGTTTAATTCGTAAAATAAGTTTACAATATAATGTACGAATACGTTCAATATTCTGATAATTATGAAAGCCCCAAACTTCACAAGAATAAGTTAATATAGGTAAAATACGTTTGTCAAAAAGCTCCAGTCTATGTTTAATCGAGATATCTGAAAATTTCATCAGAAGTTTGCTTTGTTTAAAAATAGCCTTCTGTGCTTTACCAGCTAAGGTAATTTGTGTTTCTCTAAAAGATCCACTTTGTAAAAAAACTATGCCAAGGTATGAAAACGTTTTGACTATTTCTAGATTCACACCATTGAAAATAAAATATAAGTTTCTGGGTAACATTCCCGCTTTTCTAAAAATAATTACTTTGGTTTTATTAACATTAACTTTTAGTTTCCATTTCTGACAATATCATATAATATATCAAGACCCTTTTGAAGACCTTCAGGTGTTTCAGAAAAAATAACTATATCATCAGCGTAAAGCAAAATGAAAATTTTCGTCATATACATATCAATGCCATCAAATCCATTTAACATAAAATGTTCTACTATATCATTTAAAAACATAGCAAAAAGAAACGGGGACAAACATTCTCCTTGACGCACACCGAGCATACAAGAAAATTCGTTACTTAACATGTTATTATATTTGACTCGTGACTTTAAGCTTTCGTAAATGCTTCTGATAACAGTTAACATTACCTCTTATACCTAGTTTTATAAGTTTGGACCATAGGCTATTTCTTTCTACATAATCAAAAGCTTTGCTAAAATCTATAAAACTGCAGTACATGTTCTTTCCTACATTAATCATGTGTGTAATTAAACCATGTACAACAAAAATATTATCAGTTGTGCTTATGCACTTCTAAATCCTGCTTGTGCCTCAATATATACGTTGTAGCATTCTGCCCAATTATTTAATCTATTATTTAAAACGCGAGTAAATAACTTGCCTAAAATACTCAATAAGGTAACCCCTCTATAGTTATCAGTACTATAATAGAACCCTTTTTATGTAGTGGGATTATAAAACCTTCCGACCAAGACTCGGAGAAAATACCTGTTTTAAAAATATTATTGAATAAAGCTGACACATATTGTAATAAAATGTCCATGCCATTAATACAATACTCGTTTAACAAATAGTCAGGTCCGGGGCTCTTGTCAGTTTTAAGTTGATTAACCGCCTTTACTGTTTCATCATTTCTGATATTCTCATCTAATTCATTGAACATTGTTTGAAATTCACTATTAACAAATCGTTCATTAAAATAAAGTACATCATCATCCGGATTGAAGAAGTGATCATCTGGATTGTTAACATATTTAAAATATTGTTCAAATGAAGACAGTGTCATATTTGGGCTCTTTACATGAGAAGCTTCCTTTAACATGTTCCAGTATAATTTTGCATTTTTATTTCTGTATGAGTCTAACTTTTTAGTTTGTTCATTGGTATGTTTTCCACGACATTTTTGCATCAGTGATTTGTATTCAGAACGAGATTTAACTAATATAGCTCTATTTTCATAAGTTTTAGCATTTCTAAATTTATTTAAACAATAATGAAATCTATTTCGTTTTTTAAGACAAGATTCATCAAACCACTTATTTTTACCCGACTGTGTATTCGCTTTAACTTTTGCATTTGGTATTTTTCTTTTTAAACAAAGGATCAGTAATATCAGGGGTTCCACTAATTTTCAAATCAAGGAAGTTCAAACTTCCTTCATGTCAATTTTGGAAGTTCAAGGGAAAATTTAAGGAAGTTCACACTTAACGCGACATCACCGTTCGAATTAGTGTTTGTGTTAATAAAATATAAATAACTATGCATAGTTCATGTTCTTTAAATGTGTTTTTAAAACATTTAAAGTACATAATTTATGGATATTTTTTAAATTTATTAAATTATTTATTAAATTATTCATTAAATTAAAATATATTAAATAGCTTAATGTTTGTATTAAGTTTACTTTAAGTTTATTGAATTTATCATCATCATGATTCATCAATCATCATCATCATCATCAACAACAAAAATCATGGCCCTTTGAAATGTTGGCAACTTGCAGCTTGACACACTTTGCAGAACATACGCTTAGAGTCAGAATTGAAGTCGAGCCAATCAAACTGACGGAGCATGGCTTCTTGGAACACTTTTGGTCTACTACTATTATCCACCTTAGGTTTTTTAGCTGGCAGCTGTATTTCACAGGAACTTACAGTGTGCGCGGGCGCAGCATCATTTTTACGTTTTTGAGTGACACCGAAATGCAATAGAGAACGTTGCGACATTTTGACGCTTATGACGGTCTAAACTAAAGCAGACAATATTTAACCCTTTCTTAAATTTACTCATATTTTTACTCATTTTCATAAATAAAAGATGTTCTATTATGCTTTAAAATTGCTTCTCGCCGTATACAAACAATCATATAAATCGGCAGCTAAGATTTTATTCAAAACAATTACTCGATCGTCAAACTGTTGCATCTTCATAATCAGCTAATGTCTCGTAATCCGTTTGCCTTTTCTACCTTTCATAATTAGTCAATCAGTCACAACGTCAAAGTAAAAAATCGCGCTGAATGCAAACAATCGCAAACAATCATTATAAATCGGCAGCGTAATATTTTATTTAAAACAATTACACGTTCGGATAAGGTATCTGTAATAAACAAACGGGTGCATAAAACGAACCTGCCTTTCATAATTAGTCAATCGGTCACTAACGTCAATGTAAAAATTCGCGCTGAATGCAAACAATCGCAAACATTCATTATAAATCGGCAGCGTATTCCGTAATATTTTATTTAAAATAATTAGGTGCATAAAACAAACCTGCCAATCATAATTATTCAATCAGTCATCAATTAAACGTAATCCACTTTAATCCCATTAATTAATTGCCACACTTCTTTGAATCCAGAAGCGATGTTTGTTTACATAATACTTGACACAATACACAATTCAATTTACACACGTGGCTAACCCCATAATAAAACTGGATCCAACCGGTTTCACCTGTCGAACGCTGTCACAGTAACACAGTGGGTGTTAATTTAATCGCTTTACAACTTGGCTGTGCAGCGTTTGGATGTAATTGGACCCGATGGGCGGAGCTATATCGGTGATTTAAGCAATTTGACACTGACAGCTGTACGCCCGCGGTATAGAAAGTCGGCGTACATTGATGTTTTTGGAAGTTCAGTGTACGTCTTTGATCTCAATTTTCGGCGTACAACTCAAATTTCCGGACGTAATATACGGCCGTACGGCCATTAACGGAACCCCTGGTAATATTGTTCATAATGTCTGAAAATAAGTGTAAATTATTTTCAATATCATCCATGTTGGAACATAAATCAGTATTTTGAGTTAAAATATTTAGTTCTGCTATAAAAACATCACTATTTAGAGCATTTAAATAATCGTGTTTTCGGTCGCTAATCCAAAGATATTTTTTATCCAAAATTACATTATCATCATTTTCATTCGTGGATTGGTTTTCAGAGCTGATTTTATTTTCAAAAACACACTCATTTAAACAATGGTCGGACAAAGGGTGTGGATCGTGTACATCAAAATCCGTAAACTATAGATATAAAGACTCAGAAACAACAATATAATCATCAAGACTACATCCTCTATGACCTACACATGTGTACTTTCCTATTCCTGCATCGTTATCTATCCATCCATTTGAAATTCGTAGACTAGTTGGCTTACACAAATCTAAAAACTCTATTCCACCATTTTTATTAACATGACCAATATCTCGGGAAAAATCTTGGATGAAACCTATCAAAATCACCTGCTAACAGTATGTTGCAACGGCTGTTGGTTTCATTGTAAATAAAAGCTACAGATTCGATTAATCTATCAAAAATATTAAGGTCAACTGTATTGAACCTACTGCTGCTACTCTCAAGCATTACATAACAAAGACCTACAAACAGATCGTCTGTTAAAGAAAAAAGTCTACCGTTAAGTCTCACCATAGAATATCATCTTCGCTTTAAAAAAATAAGATATCTTCATTAACATAATCATTACGCACATAGAGAATGATTCCCTCAGAATCACGTTTGCAATTATTTAGTTTAACTCTATGTAAAGCAAAATGTTCAAAATGTCTAACGTTATAATCATGTAATTCATTTGACCATGTCTCGGTTAACATAATAATATCGTTGTTTTCAAAAATCGATTTAAATTCTAAAGATTGTAACTTGTCCAAGTTTTTTTGAAATTAAACACTGTACAGTCTCAGGCTCACCTTCTCCTGTACCCGCTAACCAGTTTCGTTTACCGGGACACAATTAATGTTACCGTCTGAAACGGTTGCTTGAGGATTTATATGTCTGTTACTGGTTAAATTAGTAGCTTGTGTTCACTGTGTGCTAATGCCGACGGCGATAGGTCCAGACGATGGACGCTATTTCTGCGGGACTTCGACCGAGACTGGTGCGTACCGGGTTCAGGATGAGCGGAAGCCGCGCTTGTAGTACCATTAGTAGGTTATCTAGAAACAATCGGGAATATTGACTGTATTTTTTGAGTGGGGGGGGGGGGGGGGTGGGGGTGGTGAGGGGGAGTGTCAATCGCACATTTACATTTGTCTGATAGCTAGCTCGCGAATTGCTGTCAATTTTATTGCTAACTGTATTATTGCGGGACAAATCTAAAACATCCTCAGTAATAACTGATCGGTCGCGCACGGGTTGTTTCGTTACAGGTACAGACCTGATATCGTTCATGTTCATCCGTGTAAAACCGTTACGATCCGCGCTTGCCATGGGGGGTGTCATTGATGAACGGATCGGCACTAGATAACACCGGAACGTCGTTGACTTCTAGTACCGGAAACGTCATGAGTCTGGATTGCTGCATGGTCGTGTTCCAATCAGGGAATTCGTCTCGAACCATATATAATTTATTATTATGTATGTACTATTTGCATGTGAACTGTTATGGAAGGGAATCAAGGTCAAAAGTCTTAATGTGTTAATTGTGTTTCTGCAATGTCTCATGTGTGTAAATATTGCATATTTGTTTTTTCTTTGTTGCAAATGCAACATTACAACCTTGCAACTTTCAAACGCCAAACATCCTAATGCGTCCAGTGTATACTCCACGATATTACATGTATGTAAAAATGTAATACATCACATTTCCTTGTGACAAATGCTAACATGCAACATTGCAACTTCTTAAGTCGTATCAGTTGCATGCGTGGTAAATACAACATTACAAACTTGCAAGTTTCAATGCTTTAAATTTCAAATTTAGAGTGTTTAATTGTTAATTTTACGTAGTAGATACAACTTGTGCAGCAGACATCTATATCGATTGTAGCGCCGCTTAACGTCATAATTTCGACGATTGCACCATTATGACGACAGGTGGATAACTGTATCTACTAACTGGTCCCTTGTAAATCGCAATTTCTTGGTCCAAATATAACTTGCGCTTTCAGAGTTATCTCATCCTGAATCTGTTGTTATCGGAATTCGCTGGACATGTTATGATTTTAAGTTCGTCTGATGTCAATTATTTTCAAAAGTATGCTATAATAAGTGTGACCGAGGTGAGGGATCGATGCGCTAAGGTATAATGTATCTGTCGGACATACGTTTTCAGTAAATAATGCTTTAAATAAGTTATTTGCACCAGAGTTGTGGTAGCGGGTCGAAGCAGGTAAAATGCTTTTGCTCACATTTCGCTTTGTTTCGCTCATGCACAGACATATTAATAAATAATAATAAATTGTTATTAGGTCTGTGGCTCATGCTAATTCCTCAGACAACAAAGTGTAAAATAGCTATCACTGGCGCGTAACTATAGTTAGGAAATACCTTCTTCTGGTTGTATATATATAGGTTATTTTAATCAATTAAATACATAACTAATGTATTTAAACAATTTTAAAACATATACCAATCCTGATGTACTTCCTTTAATCAGTGATACAAAATAAACTAACAAACCCTTCTTCGGAAATGAGGCTACCATTACATAAAATTAAAATTGATTATGGTCAGTATCAGTTGAAAGAAATAGAAATAATTCATTCTTCATTATAACTTCTATACAGTGATAATGAACATTTACCTATACTTGCTATATATTTTATACTTAAGCATCTGCATATCGTAGTATATCAAGAAACCAGAACAGATACTCATACGATGATAACAGCAGCCAGTATTTGTGCCATTCCATAAAGGAAACGGGACACATTCATGACCTCTTGCTGTCACATGAAACTATCCATCTTGCAACTGTGTATTTAAGTTCTGCAGTTGCGACTGGATAGTGATTTGGGATAAGCATGTTATTTCAACAATCATGTATTTCATCACTTACATCTGCCAATTGATTTCTTTTCATATCACAAAACAGACTTACATGACAATTGTAAGTATTAACTAAAGTCTATCCAACAAACTGTTACACATACTATGTTGGGACCTTCTTAGATCAAGTTAATAAATTGCTTAAACATACAAGAACTGATTCTAATTCTCAACAGAGCAAACCTAAACCTAGCCTAATAAATTGGCTCCTATGCAGTTTTTTTATTATTATTCTGACGTTCTATGTAACTGCATATGCTCGCCAATACGAAAAAATTCAAAAGAACATTTAACGTGTATTTTAACACACTATGCTCGCCAATACGAAAAAAATCAAAAGAGCATTTAACGTGTATTTTAACACACTAACCTAAACCATGTTATGGAAAAAAATAATTAAAAAAATGAATTGTGTAACGGAAGACCATAATGGCATTCTATATTTTCTGTAATACCCTGAGCAATTTTACCTACGTATATATACTACTCAAAATTTGCTAAGGATTCTTTTTTACTGGTTAAATTTCTTGCTGAGCTAAATAGCATTATTTCTATTTTACCTGAAATTATTTAGGGCAGTTTATGGTCATCAGAAGCACGCAGTATTGAATTGTTGAAGTATCAATGAAATTAATATCGTTATTGTGAATTAATTTCTAATAAAAGTATATGGAAGAAAAAAGTTATCCTTAGCAAATTTTGAGTAGTATATTAACTGTGTTTAAAAACACGGCAATCTTGGAGTGTTAATCAATTTGCGGCTTACATACATTTTAATTAAATTTTGAGTTTTAATTTGTTCTTATCATTCAATCAAGGGTACATATAATATTGGTGCAATATAACCAAAAGTCAGTAATATGTAAACACAAAATCAATTTGATTAATATAAATGCCTGAACAATTGCATATATGTGCAAAAAGTATATATAATAAAACAAGAGGCCCAAGAGGGCCTGTGGACGCTCTACTGGCTAATACGGCTATTATAACATCAATGAAGCGAGAGACTATCGTCTTAAAGAGGCAAAATATAGCATTTTTAACTAAATAAGAGCCATAACTCTGCCATTACTGGTCCGATCTGGCTGGTTTTCGAACTTGGCCAGTAGAGATAATAAAAAATAAATAAAAAAAAAAAAAGTTAAGAAATATAAAAATAATAAAAGAAAAAAAAGTCAAAAAATCTGGTAAAGTTTGGTAAAGATCAGATGAAAAATGAAGGCCCTATCGCCTCAACAAGGCAAAATATAGCATATTAAACGAAATCAAGGGCCATAACTCCGCTGTTATTGGGTCGATATGGCTGGTTTTCAATCTTTTCCGAAATTTTATTGACATTAACAATCTGGTAAAATTTGGTAAAGATCGGATGAAAAATGAAGGCCCTATCGTCTTAACGAGGCAAAATATAGCATTTTTAACTAAATCAAGGGCCATAACTCCGCTGTTACTGGTTCGATCTGGCTGGTTTTCAAACATATCCGAGCTTCTATTGACATTAACAATCTGTTAAAGTTTGGTAAAGATCAGATGAAAAATGAAGGCCCTATCGACTTAACGAGGCAAAATATAGCATTTTAACTAAATCAAGGGCCATAACTCCGCTGTGACTGGTCCGATATGGCTGGTTTTCAAACTTATCCGAGCTTTCATTGACAGTAACAATCTGGTAAAGTTTGGTAAAGATCAGATGAAAAATGAAGGCCTATCGTCTTCAACGAGACAAAAGTTAACGACGGACAACTCGGCATCCCATAAAAACAAAAATGCCATGTGTCTCTTTAAATTTACAATTGGGATTATCCAACGACTTCAATGCTTACAGATGCGAACTGCCATCCAAAGCTGACAGAATCCTATCAGTCAAACACAATTTTTTAAACATACAAAGGATATATATTTCTTCCTTTTTTTCACTGTGATACAGCTCTTTTGTAGTTAACATTGTGTTTGTTCTTTATTTAAATCCATTTCAAAGCAGTCCAGATGATATTTTAATGTTGCAGTCACATGACGTAAAAGATGTTTGTATAATTATCCAATGCTGGTTGTAAATGCCTGACAGAAAAAATGTACATGCCAGTCATAGAAAACCATTTAAATGTCTACATAGGATAAAGATACTTTCTCTTCTCGAGGACAGTGTTATTCTGTAGTGACATCTCATCTTTGCTCAGAAAGTTCTAGGTCCATTCTCCATAATTTATTGAGATGTAAATGGAGGATGAGCCTGGTATGTTCATTCCTGTTAGGTGCCATATAACCTTTCTTGTGTAGGTGCGTGATAAAGTCCCAATTCAATTCATCTTTGCTCATATGATGGATTAAAGATGTTGGTACCAACATGGTTGTAATGATCCAGGGCAGGACAATACCATTCGTCTGCTCGCTATGTTGACTGATAATGTTATAATTGTATTCAAACACACTTATCAATTAATGCAGTCAGTAAAAAGAATCCAATAAATGCAATAATTCAGTAAATGAATAAAATAACTATCTTTCAAACTCAATGATTTATTTAATTTACCTCAAGATCTGGATTTAAAGTCGATCAGTATTGCTATGTCTGAAACTGCACTTTATATATGTTCTCGTCGATATCTCGTAAAATCCTGTCCATGTATTATTTGACATATTGTTCACCACATTGCTTGAATAACTAGAACTGTCGCCGGAGGCGGACGAATACCCCTGCTGGCAACTTTTTTTTTGATATACAGACATATGGTAATAAAATGGCCATAATTCCTATAAACACTATCAAAGCCATCAGGTTTTAGAGAAATATCGCAGACAAGAATTTTACTTCAATGTATGAAATGCATTAAAAATACAAAGGGCCATAACTCAGTGGAAAATTATCGAACCGGAACGTCATGATAGTATGTGCATCTCCACTCGATATTAATACTTCCTAGCAAGTTTCTTGAAATTCTAAGCAGTTCTTGAGAAACAAGAATGTGTCTACGGACAGACGGACAAGCTGATTCCAGTATAGCCCCCCACAAACTCGTTTGCGGGGGTATAATGAACAATGCGACCTGTGTATCTCGGTCAACAGAAATTACAAACAAGTCGGGTTTTACTACTCTGCCAAACATTCTTCTGTGACAGACTGTAGTGCAAATGGATTTATAGCAACATTTATTTTATTTCAAATTTAAGGTTACCGTATGTAACTTGAGCCACTATGAGGCGTAACATTAAACTGTGTAAGTGTAATTTCAGTAAAATATATAAATTGTCCGGCATGTATAAAGGTAACCTGTATTGTATGCACATACAGTCATTGTTGGCTTGACAAGATAAATGCCATATCATAACAAAATGATTTTACGGTCCATTTTAAAACAGGTTTCCGTAATTAAATTCATCAAAAATGGCACAGCGGAATAAGTCCCATACGGTTAATGTTTACCTTTTCAATAGTATTTCTGCATTGGCAGCCATCTTGAATTTTCCAAGGAAGAGTTTGTTTATTAAGTGATTTGTATGGCTGATTACCACAGCAGTTCAAAGATATTGCACAAGATATTGCCCCCCATCCCCACCCCCACCCCAAACTCACACACACAGGGCCAACGGCTTTACATCCCCTCCAAATGATTGCATACTTTCAAAGTAACTTGCGTAAGATAATACAGTCCGTTTGATATACCTTGGATATGGTCTCACTGCAGCTTGAATCCATGACTTCTAGGACGAGAGTCAAGTATGCTAATACAGGGGCCTAGCTGCCTGTAGGCCCGGGCCTACACCTCTCTCCGAAAGATGAAAAAAATAAAACTGCCAAAAAATGCAATAAAAAGTGAAGGATAAGGTGGGTAAGGGGTAAAAAAAATAATTCAAACTTGCTATGATTTGTGTGATTTTTGCATGTGAAATTGCATTTTGCTCTCCCTTATGGTTCATGAGTAATCGATGTTAATTCATAACTTTCACATCCGGTCAACTTCCTGTAGGGTGAGATATTCAGTAGGTGAAAATAAATACAAACTAGTTTTATAAAGGGCTAAAGTCAGTTAAGCACCAACGATAAACAGAGAGTTTACCCCCTACCAGAATCATCATTGGGGTGTATTATTTTTATTGATCACTGATTGGTCAAATTATTTTGATGATGTCATGTGAAAGTTATGTGTCCTAAAATGCACCAGAAGCCACCATTTTAAGTCTATATGGGGGTGGGGGGGGGGGGGGGGTGCGTTGCAGGGGATGGTGGCGGACTCCCCTAGATTACTCACACCAAAGGTTCTTGAATGTCTGGGCTTACACCTTCAAATTAGGCCAGCTATGCCCCTGGCTATCCATCGCAACCAGTAAAAACTAAATTTATTGGTTATTTAACCTTTCGGTCACATTAATATAATTTTTTTAAACTAACATCATAAACAAAATAAAGTCTCTGTTCATAAAAATCCACTGACACGACAATATTCAAATGTGGTCCATGTAAAATAAAGGTGGGTGGGGTGCGAAAATTCATAAAACTGATATAACCTGCAAATTCGACCTGTCATCACAACATTGGTGAAAAGAGCTTAAGATAAAGAATTTTTCAAACAAAATGTACACGAATTATATCAATAACGGTCGTATTGCATCGAATTCTCACCTCGGTCACACCTGTTGTTTGTCAGGTATGAGTGAAACTATTTTTTAAACACAATTTTTCTCTCAAATTTAACAACAACTTGTTGACACTTTTACCCACAATGCCTAATTCGAGCGCAGTAGGCGAAGGGTACCAGGCTAGTCAATGTCAAGGTAATGAAGGGATCAGTAATTATTTCAATAGTTCAATTTACCGCCACCTGTTGTCATAATGTCCAATGACTATTACAATTTGAGAAGTTCCTAATGAGTATTACAAATTTAGAAGTGCGTAATTCGTAATTTGCCGAACTTGGTAGTGGGAGCAATAAACAAATTGAATCTTGTCGTTTCAAGTTTGTTGTCTCGTATTTACAACTATAAAGTGGTAAGTATGCAACTTGAATGTTGTACAATGAACACATTACAAACTAAGACAATTGGAACTCAGAAGTAGCAATGTTGCATATTTGCATTTATCACAAAGAAGTAAGAGGTACCACATTTTTATACACATGGAATATCAGTAGACACATTAAGACGTTTAGCGTTTGAAAGTTGCAAGGTTGTAATGTTGCATTTGCAACAAAGAAAAAACTAATCTGCAATATTTACACACATGAGACATTGCAGAAACACAATTAACACATTAAGACTTTTGACCCTGATACCCTTCCATAAACTGTTGGGCGTAATGCCTTATGTTTGAATAAAATATCTATCTATCTATCTATATTGAAAATCCAAACTACATTATTTCACAGTATAGACGGCT
This sequence comes from Cyrtodaria siliqua, assembly GCA_037043455.1. NCBI lineage: Eukaryota > Metazoa > Mollusca > Bivalvia > Adapedonta > Hiatellidae > Cyrtodaria > Cyrtodaria siliqua. Next base: position 96,389 of record JAWPHD010008760.1, read on the forward strand.
TTAACTAGCTGGACCAAACCCCAAAACTGGAACGTCAAATTATAGAGTTACCATCATTTTACGGATATTCAATCACGGGTATTCTAAGAACCTGTTAATAAACCTACATTTTTAATCGGCACACATACATTGTTATATGACCTGAACACCTGGATAGAGTTTCGATAAACGGTTTTCTAGTGTAATGTTGTTGTTATTTAGCGGGATAGCTACGTTAAAAAATAGAGGAGTTATAAATTAAAGGGAGTCGGTTAGGTTGCAAAAACACAATCTTTTTTTTGTGCCAAACTATGGTCACAGCTCATTGGGACACTTTAATTTCTTTTTTTCTTTTCCTTTTTTTGAGATATTGTGAAATTCTATTTTATCACATAAAACAAAGGATACACGTTGATGATACAACGTGAATGTTTCTCTTTGATGTTGTCAGTTTACATCGATATTATTAAAGACCACCCCAGTTAAATTGTGCGTTCCTGTTACAGACAAAAGGACACTTCAAAGGGACACAGGGCAGTCTTGAAGATTTTGTCGAACATTAGTGTCACAGATTTTTAGTCCAGTATCATTTTCACTTTAAAACTACTTGCATATAATTAAATAAAATTTAGATTTGTTATTTGTCTTCATTATTCTGCCACAAGTTTAAATAATGAGTTAGTAATATACATAAACTATTTGCTTTATACTAGTATTATAAGTATAGGATAGAGCATGAGTTTTGCACGTGTACGGGGAGATAATAACGCTCCTGCATTATCGTCCGTACACGTGCAAGACTCATGCTCTATTGTATTTATACCACAATAACTAACATATGCTGTGTATATCCTCGGGTATTACACGATGCATAGTGTGTATTTAGGCTATTGTGGTATAAATAATATTAATGATTGAACAAATGCAAGTTATGTAGAAAACAGACTAAAAGAGGGAGTCGGTGAGTTTTTGAGAAAATCAAGATTGCCATATGTCCCTTTAAACTAGAAGACATTTGTTTAACATGCATTTTACTAATTAGTTAAATAGTTTATTAGCCTTGCATTGTTTACATGACAGAAAAACATTCAGCTCTATATGTATCACATGCCATTCAAGACAAATCATATGGCTTACCTAAATATTTTATGCTTTTGATGCAGTAAATCGGTAATAATTTGCATAGTTATAATACCAGTGCCCAGAGGATTACCGAAAATATGGAATGGTGTTAATATTTCACTATATGTGATAAATCATCCTTCAGAACAAATTGAAATTTTATATATATATAAAAAAATTGGCACAACAATTATAGGATCGGCCTCTTAAAAAAAGGTTTGGTCGGGCAACCGGAAACACACATCTATTTTTCTTTTTGGCCTAAATTATACAGGTATATTATATAGAAAATAATATACAAGCATTTCATATCCCATCTTTGAAGTGTACATCAAGCAGTGAAATTAGCATCTCAAAACATGTTTTGCTGTACTTAGCGGTACTCGTCTGATAAACCAAATGTCACTGGTCTAGCCTGGTCAAGTAAAATTCATTTGGTTGAGTGCATAAAAGATATCCGCATGACGGATATATTTATATGAGAACTGAACACTTATTTTTGTGTCACCTGCTTAGGATGGCAGACACTTATCGATCACTTTGTCTGTCGTCGTCCGTCGGTCATGCTTTAACCAGCAACCTAACCCTGGCCATCAATTGGAAAGTATTTTAACCATGTTCATGAAACTTTACACACGTCTTCATCTCAAGGAATGTTGTTACATATGTGCAATAACTCTGACTTTCATTTGGCAAGAGTTATGCCCTTTTTTCAGCCTAACCTGCAACCTTTGAAATAAGCACACAGCACTGTCAGCGGGCGAAGCAAGTGTTCCATGGATGATGGATCACACTTCTAGTTCATGGTCGACTTAGTGACCGTTTCCCACTTATTATAGTCTGGAAACTGATATGTCCAGGTCTATACTAATTTGACATATTAAGCCGTTATATATTTTTTGTCAAGTGCTGGTGAAGTGGATATTGCGGTGCAGTTAAAAGCGCAGGATCCAGGTTCAAGCCTCAACGGCGCCACTGAGTTTCCTCAGTGTGTTCGTCATTGCCAATTAGCCTCGTCCATCGTAAGGGGACATACATCATCCTATCCGAAGGTTATATATCGAAGCATGTTTAATAAGCAAAAGTAGGAGTAGGGCGGTTTCCCAGATTCCAATGAGACACCTATCCTGACCAGATCCGCCTTTTTTATTTTTTAATGGGTGGGGTGGGTGGTGGGTGGTGCTTTGTTTTAGTATTTTGATTTTAAATATGGCTGCATATGGTGATGCTCGGCCGCCAATAAAAAACCCGGAAAAAACAGCAACATTAACACACCAGCGGGTGGCCAGTTAAGACCCATAATTCCAGATTGGCCAAAGTGCATACCGAGAATTTGAACAGCGGTCGTTCTTTTTAAATATAGGCTACTTTTCAGACTTTAGTGTGAGTGCAATATTACCCCCTTCTACGCACCTGTATACATTCATTCTAGAATGCAGTTTATAGAAGGAACTAAGGTCGTTATATATTCATCCGTATTACTGGAAAAGACCAAATATGTTTAAACTTGTTGAATTGTTAGAAAGTCAAAATATGTCGGTTTTAAACAAATTGGGTATATTCATCTACAAGGCATTTAAATTAAGAAATAAAATATTATATTTTGATAATTAGCATGGTTATTTATATATGTAGATAAGTTTTAATTTATATGCTTTTTGTAAGTACTGTATTAGTATATTTGTGTATGAGTATACATGTATGAGAGTATGTATTTAAGGGTTTAAGTGTGTGTATGTGCGGATAAGTTTATATATAACATGTAATACTTTTGAGGCAAAATATTAAGTAGATGTTTAATAAAGGTCGCAAGATAGTTTTACTACATAGTGAACACCTTCTCCACGATATAAGTTCATATTAATCGCTGCCGGAACGGCAGCGACTCTTATATTGTTTTAGTAATTGCACATGGTAAGGTAGTAATGAATAGTTTCTTTGAGTTTTTTCACTTTGATAACGCAATCTTATAATTACACATGGTAGCAATGAACAGTTTATCTGTGTTGTATTGCACGCTAACGCAAACGCATCCCATACATGTTAGTAATTGTATTTCTGTGCTGATATGTACTTTAGCACGTCGTGCTACAAAGGTGAATATATAATCAATTTGTAAGGCATGTCAATGATTCACCCACCTTGTTTCAGAATGTTTGGTGGCACAAATTGGGCCTGGTAAAAAAACGGTCATCTCCGTGACTCTTTTTTTGAATATTGTTTTAACACCCGTGACTTGGTCTGTTATTATGTTAAACTTTGTTCTAAATAGAAATAATGCTATTTTCTCTCGGCAGCTATTTTACGCTTGCGTAAAACCTTGCTTGTTATTCATTGATATAATGCATACCAGGCTATTGTTATGCGTATTTCAGTTTTGTATTATTGCTTATTTGTGTCTTAAAATATCACTTTCATTATTATATTATCATATTTGTACCTCACGGGCAGATGCCTATTGGATTTGAAATAAACTATTCTACGTTCACAGACTGACACTCGTTACATATTTTGACCGACAGTGCCGAGTCGAAAATTTTATCGTTTTAGCGTGTAATTTTGATAAAGGAATACTATGATTTTCGTAACATGTAGTACACGTCATGTACTATTAATGCTTAAACAACATATTTGTAGTATCTCCTTGTAATTCATTAGAAAAGAAAACAAGTGTTACCATTTTTAAACGCATTTTCACAATGTCATCTCTTACGAGTTATTTCCCCTCGCTTCGAAATTTTAAAAGGGTGAAATTTCTCGCGCAGTAAAGCTTCTAAAAGTCAATACAGCTGAAGATGACGAAACTTAAAGTGGTACTGAAATTTTAATCATGTAAACTTGTTACAATCTTCCAGATTATGCGTTTAAAAAAAAGAAAATGGCGGCCGTTTCACTTTTTTTAACGTTGACGGAAAATGACGTACTACTTTCCGTTGTCATGTGTTGCTTTGAAAAGTAGTCAGCGGTGGTAAATTACCACTCTGCTTCCCACCTGTGACGTATTTGTGTTGTTTACATGACGTCAGCTATGTTACGCGGCGGTAACGCGTTTGCACAACAAATAATGCGACACCTTTAATAAAATGCAAAGTTACTAACTAACATGCATTTTATAAAGTAAGCTTTTAAATAATGATACATATTGTAGGTGTCTGAACGTATCGTATGACATATGAGACTAAATGTTTGCTGTACTCAAACACTGTGATTCGGTTCTCATTTGCATCTGTAATACACTAGCGTATTACGATAAATAAGTCATGGCTTTATTACTCCTAGGTGCCATGTTAAGCAAACATATTTTTCCCCATTTTTGTTCAGAAACAATGGGCTACGGGTAACTGAGTAAAAAGTTATGGTTAACAATAAGCGCATTCTGACTTTCATAACAGAATACTTAAATACAATTTATTAGAATTCTGGTGACCTATACATAGAAATTAAGGTATATAAATCGGATAATAAAAATAAAACATTTAAAAATGAATGGTATAATGAGTCTGGTGAAAATAAAAGGAAAATATTCCACAGTTATTTAAACTGTTTTAAATATAATAAAACAGATGAAAATAGACAATTACTTGTTAAAGCACGTTCTGAGTATAAAAACATATTAAAGTGCTGCAGAATGGTGTATAATGATAATCAAGCTCATATTCTTGAAAGAAATAAAACAAAGAATTCCAAACTGTACTGGAACATGCTTAAAGATACTTCTCATGTTAAACGTCCAAATATACCATTGTCGAAGTTTGAAGAATATTTAAAAGCTATTAATAATCCCGATGATAACTTTTTTAATCCTTAAGTTGATGATGTTTTATATTTCAACGAACGTTTTGTAAACGAAGAGTTTGATATTATGTTTAAAGAAATAGATGTAGTTATATCAACTGATAAAATCTTAAAGTCTATTACGCAGTTGAAGAATGTTGAGGAATGGTAAATGTGCCGGACCAGATAATTATTTGAATGCATATTTTATAAATGGCACTTGCAGATTAATGCCATTTTTGTTTTCATTGTTTAACTCTATATTAGATAACGGTATTTTCCCGAGTTCCTGGTCTGAAGGATATATCATATCTTTACATAAGAAAGGAGCCATTGACGATCCTACTAATTATCGTGGTATAACATTGTTAAGTGTTTTAGGTAAATTATTTACAAGAATATTAAATAATCGATTGAACGATTGGGCCGAAAATTACAATGTTTATTTGGAAGCACAGGCCGGGTTTCGAAGGGGAATGGGTACCATAGATAACATATTCGTACTGCATGGTTTGATTACACACATTATTAACACTGGTAAAAAATTATATTGTAGTTTTATAGATTTTAGCAAAGCTTTCGATTATGTAGAAATGAACACTTTATTGACTAAGTTAATTAAATTTGGTGTAAGAGGTAAGATCCTTACAGTCATCAAAAGTATGTATGAAAATATTAAAACACGTGTAAAATTTGATAATATGTTAAGCAATGATTTTTCATGTATGATAGGTGTGAGGCAAGGCGAATGTTTATCGCCGTTTCTGTTTTCAATGTTTCTAAATGACATTGAAGAACATTCTATATTAAACAATTTTGATGGTGTTGATACTTATATGACCAAACTATTTTTGCTGTTATACGCTGACGATATTGTGATATTTTCAGAATCATCAATTGGTTTACAGAAAGGGTTAGATCTTTTAGCTATTTACTGTACACAATGGAACCTTAAGGTTAATGTTAACAAAACAAAAAAAATTATATTTAGAAAAGCTGGATTCTTACCCAGAAATCTTGTTTTCATGTTCAATAACTCTCCAGTTGAAATCGTTAAATCTTTGACCAATCTTGGCATTGTCTTTAGTCATGGTGGCTCCTTTAATGAAACACAATTAAGTTTAGCTGGTAAAGCACAGAACGCAATATTTAAGTTAAACAAATGTTTAATGAAATTTACAGGTATTTCTGTGTCACACAGATTAGATTTATTTGAAAAACGTTTGTTACCCATTTTATGTTATGGCTCCGAAGTTTGGGATTTCAAAGTTCGGATAATATTGAGAGAATACACACTATTTATTGTAAAAATGTTTTATGTGTTAAACGTTTTACACAAAATGACTTTGTATATGGTATTCTTGGCTGATTTAGTCTTAAGGATATTAGATATATTAGAATAATTAAATTTTGGTTGAAAATTGTTAACACTAATGACCAAAAGTATTGTAAACTTATATATAATATGCTTAAAATAGATGGGTTACACGTGTACAAGATTTATTATCAAGGTTAGGGTTTCATGATGTTTGGCTCCAACAAAGTGTTGGCAATAAGCATGTTTTCTTAAGTATATTTAAACAACGTTTATATGATACTAGCTTACAAACGTGGCAAACTCGTATAGATAATTCAACAAGAGCTGTATTTTATAGAGAAGTTGTTACATTTGGTACTCAACATTTATTTTCTTAGTACTCCTAATATACCTAAATTTAGAATCGCTATGACGAGACTTATTGTTTCTTCTCATAATTTGTGTATAGGATCTGGCAGATGGCAAAGACCGAGAGTGCAGGTCGTCGAAAACAGATTATGTACTGTTTGTCAAAAAATAGAGGACGAATATCATTTTTGATTAGAATGTTTACTGTATAATGATTTGCGTAAAACGTATATAAACCGCTTCTACTGGGCTAGACCTAGCATGTATAAATTAAAATTACTGTTCGAAACACAAAATAAAAATGTAACAAAGAAATTAAGTGTTTACATCTTCAAAACTCAGAATTTTTTTTTTTATAGAACTTTGGAAATCAAATAAATAGTAGAGAGCAGTGTGGTATTTACAAACAAAACGGGCTATCACTTATCGTTAATTATACTGTAATATAAACTATATATGGTAGTATAGATAGTAGAATATCAATACAGATTATTTTCATAGTGGCAATATAATTTGAAAGGCTGTTTCTCACCTTCTCCGCTTATTTCTTCTCCGCTTATTTTCTGTCATAAATTGTGTATATAGCATATATTCATATTACTTAAAATGCTGTTTGTTATTTTGCTATGTCAATTGCTTGTATGAATCTCACGGGCCTCTGGCCTACTGATTGATGAATAAAGTCTTCTTTTTCATATGCATTTTTTTTAAAAAAAAAAGGTTGAGCCGCAGAATATACTTCTTGAATTATCATTTCATTAAAAATAAGATGTATTTGAAAGAGTGAGGGTGGGTGGCGGGTGTGGGGTGTGGTACAGTCTATATGTGTTTGCTTTTTTAAAGTAAATAGATGGATGAGAATAGCAATTGTTTGTGTAAGTTTTGAAAGATATATGTAACTGAAAATTAAACCTGTGAATAAAATTGTGAAAATATTTAACGACTGCTTCTCTTCTCTTTTCAGTAAAAGTTTGGAGTTAGCGGAAATTCTCATTTCCGGAATTCTTATTCAAATACGTCTAGTGCAGCAATATGTGCAATGACGTACTATTTTTTGATAATTTTAATTTCAATCTTAATAAACTTGAAATATACTCAGTACATTTAAATCAACGCAACATTTTTGATTTTCGATTAACTTTAGTCCGCTTGTTTTTTGTTCAAATCAAGATTGTATTTTATGTACGTACAAAGGTATCGTCGTCGCAAAACTTAACATATGGCGATAAACAGTTGCGTAAGATTTGCTCTACTTCTTTAAAGGGAGTACATCAGGATTTTTCCAGAAATATCTTAAATTATAAAAATGTTCCAATTCATGATAAAACACTTATATCCATCAAAATATGATGTTAGAACCATATTGTTAAGGTTTAAACTTCGAATACACCATATAGCTAGGACGGAATCGGGCATAAAATGCTGAAATTAACCCTGGTGCGTAACCTAGGATAGCACGTATTACTGTACAGAATGAATTTCCTTGTAACTAAGGGGTCATTTTTAGGATCATTCATTATGTTTAGGCGCTTTAAAATAGAAAATATTATTATTTGTCAATTTTAAGTCGGACCCCTAGACCCCTTTGAAAAGCCTGATGTACTCCCTTTAAGTTAAACCACCTTTAACTTTAACATCTTTGATATGTACAGAAATTGTTTTCTATTTAAAACTAATCTCAGCGCTATATCCTTAACAGAAGTAAAAACAATATTTTATAGAATACATAATTATATAAAGCATATGTGTTGGCTTTAAGTGAATATAGGATTTATTTTCATCGAGAAGTGAGGAAACTTGTATTTTCAAACAAAATATTACGTTAACATATTTCACATACATTATAAATTTGATCAATTCCTTCAATTTTGCGTGTGAGTACTCTGTTAATGTCAAGAAACATGAAGCGCGTGCTTTCGTTCGGATGTAAAACACAAGCATACCGTAATGTTGCAATATAAATTGTACACGGATAATAAATTTACAAGATGTCAAATGGTATGCATTATTTAAAAGACAGTGGGTTATGTCGTGATTAAACGTTCTGTCTTCACTAATTGGGTGATTAAATGCTTTTTCTTTCGCTCGCGTTGTCAATACATACTTACACGCATTAACAAGGGTATTTTACCAGGTAGAAGTATTTCAAACGACGTACCACGTGATGTCACGTGACAGACGATTAAATGGATATGTACCAAGGTGGTAATGTTATTATAGTACTTTATGTTGTAACAATTACTTATGTGTGTCAGCAAGGTGTAAGGTTGTTGAAGCTTTACTATATATAATAAATGCTTGGACAGGTTGGTTAATTACATACGAGACACGCGTTAGCGGTTTTATGTTAATATCGGTAGGACAGATAATGGGCTTTAATTTGTAATCTTTTTTATTTATGCTCACATTTTCAAATATAAAATGCTTTTCAACTGTGGATTGTGTTACTTTAAATTCGGTAAGTGAATTTGAACTGGTACTTACGACAGTTAAGATGATACTGTACTCTTCATATTGTTCTATTTATTTATTTATTTAGTTATTACACGTTTTATACTATACTATTATTATTGCTATTATTATTATTATTATTATTATTATAGTACTATCATTATTATTATTATTATTATTATTATTATAATAGTACTATCATTATTATTATTTCATTCATGCTAATAATAATAATAATAATAATAATAACAATAGTATTATACAAGCATTATCGTATTATAGCAACAACTACTATACAAAAAATATGACCATTACGATTGTAAAATGATTCTGTCTTAATTAAAAAATATATATATATGTGCCTGGACAAAATCCATATACAATACAGCAGCATTATAAGCATTTGCTGCGAGGCAACTTTCTTGTATTTTATTTGCTGCAAAGCTCTCACACTGCCGACTTTGATATACGGGACCACCCGGTTTATGTCTCCATCCGACGGGCGATCCGACGGACGAGGCTAACGGGAAGTGTATTGTTTATGTACAACCCGACGGACCTCAGTGGTGCCGGTGGGGCTTGAACGCAGGTCCTCCTGACATAAAGTGAATAGTGCTATACAATTGGACACACCAGTCCCTTCCACATTAAAGCAAAATAAGATATTTTGCTCATAGAAACAGGATTGAGTAAGGGTGTAAATGAAAAATATGTTATCAAGTCACATGTCATGACATGTCATGTTTTTAGTCCCACGTGATTTATTTGTATTTCAGATATGCTGACAGCAGCGATATGTCTATTTCTTTTATGGGATCTACCATTCGCTGAAGCAGATGAAAATCACTTCTACAACATTGAAATAGGTAAGCAAACTTAAAATTAACGTATTTTTTGTCAATATTTAATATTTTAAAATATTGCAACTCCCTGGATGTGACTGTAACATGCTGATTTTCATACTGTTCTTACATTCTTGTGTGTGAGGAAGTATCGATTCATACGGATGGCGGGAGGTGTACAGTACTGGTTCTATCCAGGAAAAGTGGGTGGTCTGCCTCCACCACAAAAAATCGACCGTCATATATAACCTAACATGTGTTGAAAATGACGTTAAACACCATACAAACAAAACAAACAAACAAAACATTCTTGTGACACGCTATTCCTGTCACATTATAACTGCTTATGCTTTTTTATAATGATGATTTATCTACTCATCCAATATTATCACTCCACCAACAACACTTATATACAGAATACCAATTAAAACCTACCATAGAGTCATTATTCCTGTGCCTTTAGGAATCAGTAGGACCCGTACCGACCCCCGTACGCACTTATCCGGCGAGGTTTCTGAAAGCATCACGCAATGCCTGCATAAACAACTACTGTATTTCGTCCAGTATTGCACATCGTACCTGTATCGTACCTGTATCGTACCTGTATCGTACCTGTATCGTACCTGTATCGTACCTGTATCGTACCTGTAAACAGGTAGCGCTATCATTTCCAGAAGCAAAACAATGTTTTTCTTTCTCGTGATTCGAACACACGATCTTCTGATTTAGAGTCTGGCGTTCTATATATATTTACTCCTACATGTCCTTAGCTATAGCTTTATAATTTCTAGAAAGAAAACAAAATGTTTACTTCTTTCGTGAGTTATACGACGTCTGTCAGGCGTTCTGCTCACATTATAAGAATCTTTCATCGGTATTCTTGTTTTTATCGGAATCGAGGCTCTGCCGAGGTGTTCCGATTAAAACAATTATACCGAGGGTTAGTCCAGATCATCTAGATCATCTGCGACGCTTGCTTGTTTTCAAGACGAACATCAAGAACAGTCCTCCTAAAAAGGTTTGATTTTTGGCAATACACTGGTAAGGTTTCTGATTGACTGAGACAGACACCAGGTATCGAAGATCTACAAAAACGCAGAAAGACAATAAATTTATAAATAAACAAAGAGGGAAACGTCATCATTATATCGAAGAACTAAATGCGGATGGTCAGAAATACTTTAATAAAAAATAAAAAATTACGGTCACGTGCTTCCGGTTTCAAATGTGTTTCTGCACAAACGGTCAAGACGTTTGTATTGACAATCAAGCGTCGACGATGATCAAGACTAACCGAGAGTTGGAATTTCCCTATCTGAACGGGATACCCATGTATGATTCTTTTTCTTGCATATCATTTATATTTTGCGCGTTGACATCGCCTAAAACGAACGTTTTGCATGTTTATTTACACAATAACGTCATGTAACTGTCATTGTTGATATCAGCACTAGTATCTTCCCCCAATGCGTCAGCTCAGGCTTTCCATCACTAATGTTAAACGCGGATAACCATATCCGGTATATAAGAAAAATATGATATTATACGCATTGAAGAATATGATATTATACGCATTGATCTCTGCCTCACGAACCGATTTTTTATTTTTTGATATTTGTTTAATCGTCGAAGCCGTGACTCATTCATATTCAGGAGTTAATACCATTCACAACACTGGTAGCTTTATGACGGTAAACATAATGGGTGGAATTACGAAATATTGTACGTCGGGATGCTTGTTCATATGTGTGGGGGTCGGGGTGGGGTTGAGGGGACCTATCTTAATCAACACTACATGATCATGTAGCTTGACATACTAGGTGCCCCAGTGAAAAGTTTTGTTGACATTTGCCATTGTGATTTGTCTAGCTTCTTCCGAAGACGGCTTAAATTATAGTCATCAAATGTATACTCTTGTATATATACAGGCCTCAGTTTTAATTAGCTCTTCGCATTCAAGCTTTAGTCTATAATTTACAAAATGTAAAACCTTTTTTTTTTTGTAAAACTTGAACCGCAACTAAAGAGAACATTACATTTGTGTTTTAAAATCTTGCTGACTCATCAAAACCAAAATGCGATGGAAGGCCATGTGAAGTAGCGCTGCAGAACGCGTGAGGACGAGCCAAGACGGTGAACTGCCCGATTATAAACTTTTATCCTTGATCATCTCGTATTTCGCGGGGGTTATTGCCTCTTAAATATATTTTATATAAGTGTTATCGGGATTTAACTCCTCCAAAACACCCCACACCCCACCTACTCGCCGCCGCTTCCCACAATATCATTTTCTAAAACCGTAGTATGCTAAAATACTCTTGTGTGCATTGTGTCCTTTTGAAATAATTAATATTTATACCTACGCGTTGCCAATGAAATTTGGATAAATCGGTGAGTTTAACCTAGCCAAACAATGTGGGATAAACCTGTTAATTATACAACCTTGTATGACACTGTTCGCCATTAAGCCGTTACACACGTTACACTCTGTACTTATATATATATATATCATTTACCTTTTGAATGCAACACATCTTTAACAACTTTTAAAAAGATTATACAAAGTGAAGTATTTCAATAAAATGAACATATACAAATGCAATATCTATTTTTATCTTCTTGTAGGTTATAATCGTTTATACTTAAAAAAAAAATAACAAAAAAACACCAACAAAAAAACACAAAAAAACAACAACAAAAAAACAAACAACAACAAAACACAATAATAAATCAAAGTAATGCATTTTTTACCATCGGATTGCAAGAAAACCAAAAAAAAAAATCTTTACTATTTTTTTCCCCGCGAGTTTACAAACAATTAAACGAATGAAAAGTTTTCAGTTTATTGGCCTACTTTTGAAGTTGTTCACCTTTATAATGGTGTACTCTAAGTAATAGATAGCGTATGGTTTCATTGAGTTGGTTCATTTAAACATCGAGATGGGCGTAGCCCATCGAGGTGTTTAAATTAACCAACGAGATGAAACCATACTCTATTTGTTTTGTAGCATGTCCATTTCAGCTCTATTTCAGTTATTCTAACTTTTATTCTCACTGTTATTCTGACAGGTCTTATTTTCAATTAAACGATATACCCCTGTGTCTGAACAAAGAGAATTGTCTGTGACCATGCTACAAAAAACAAATAAAGTATGGTCTCGTCTCGTTGGTTGGTTGGTTGGTTTAAAGACCTCGATGGGCTAAGCCCATCTCGATGTTTAAAACAACCAGCTCGATGAGGCCATACTCTATCTATTACTTAGAGTACACCATTTATTCTGACAGGTGCTATTTCAGTTAAACTAGTTACATCTGTGCAAATACAATAATTTAAGTGAACATGCTACAATAATAACAAATCAACTCAAAGACTTGTGTTTTTATCTTCAACAGCATGCGACAGAATCGCTATCCCCGAGTACCCCGATCATTTCATAGAGACGTATGGTGGTTTTTGGAGTATCGCACAATGCCAGGGTGGTATGCAGTACGATCACTTCACATGTGACTGTATTCCTGGATTTACAGGTAAATAAATCATATACCAGTCAGTATAGTATATCATTGCGCAGGTAAATAAATCCTATACCACAATAGCCTAAATACACACTATGCATCGTGTAATACCCGAGGATATACGCAGCATATGTTAGTTATTGTGGCATAAATACAATAGAGCATGAGTCTTGGACGTGTACGGACGATAATGCACTCGCTAACGCTCGTGCATTATCTTCCCGTACACGTGCAAAACTCATGCTCTATTAAATACATATACCAGTCAGTATAGTATATCATTGCGCAGGTAAATAAATCATATACCAGTCAGTACAGTATATCATTGCGCAGGTAAATAAATCATATACCAGTCAGTATAGTCTATCATTGAGCAGATAAATAAATCATATACCAGTCAGTATAGTATATCATTGGGTCGGTAAATAAACCATATACCAGTCGGTATAGTATTATATATCATTGCGCTGGTACATAAACTATATGCCAGTCAGTATATCATATACCAGTCAATATAGTATATCATTGCGCAGGTAAATAAAACATACCAGTCAATACATTATATCATTGCGCAGGTAGACAAATCATATACCAGTCAGTATTGTATATCATTGCACAGGTAAATAAATCATATACCAGTCAGTATAGTATATCACTGCGCAGGTAAATACATCATATACCAGTTAGTATAGTATATCCTGCGAAATGTGATTTTACTTACATCTTATATTTTGGTCGAAATTCTCTTTACAAAATAAGCGGGCATATTTGTGGTACGACCCTTGCGGTAGTGTTCATATTTCCACTGTTTGGTCAGTTCGGATTATTAAGAAATTGTGGTGAAGAGGAACCATTATCTGTGTACGGATTTATAGCACCGTTAAAAAAACGTCAATGGTAAATTGTGTCGCTATGAGTAACCTTTTCTTCGCAAATTTACATGCGTTTATGGTCTTTAAGAAACCGTGAATAAACCTTTACTTTTAATCGGCACATATGCATTATTATATGACCTGAACAACTGGATAGTGGTTTGATAAACGGTTTTGTAGAGTAGTTTTGATTTTATTTGTCGGGTTAGTTCCTTTAACGCGGCAGTCAGCTTTATTTTTTTGTAATTGAGATGTTCTTCTTTTTCATCACATAAAATAGGGTAAAGTAGCTATTGTATTATTGTCGATAGCGAATACAATGTTGCAGAAACCCGGTCAACAGCATTCGTGCTTTTAAGTTCTTTTTTAATTCATTGAGCCGGAAGTAATATGACCAAATAAATGCGGATTACGGAAACAACGTACTAATATAATAGAACTATTGTACCAATGTATGACCATAACCCAAACACGGAAACAACTTACTAATATAATGGAATTGTTGAATCAATGTATGGCCATAACCCAAACACGGAAACAACTTGCTAATATAATAGAGTTCTTGTACCAATGTATGACCATAACCCAAACACGGAAACAACTTACTAACATAATAGAGTTCTTGTACCAATGTATGACCATAACCCAAACACGGAAACAACTTACTAATATAATGGAATTGTTGTATCAATGTATGGCCATAACCCAAACACGGAAACAACTTACTAATATAATAGAATTGTTGTATC
>JAWPHD010008761.1:0-111349 GCA_037043455.1 Cyrtodaria siliqua
TGGTTACCGTCCGTGTTATCGAGGTATAGACAGGCGATGTGTACCAGTAGGGTACCAGATGAAATTTCGCGCGCAATTGGAGAAGGAATTACAAAGGATAGTTGCTTACGCGATAACCATTACTGACCAAACCTATTAAATATTATATGAAGACTATAAAGACCATGTCATAACATATATGTATAGTTCTTAAATATATAAATCCAAGAAAGATGGAAGATATGCGTTTGATGGTGTTGCAAGAGAAATAAAGTACAAAATGAACTGGTTACAAATCTCAATAAACTATCCTAGGAGATCAATACGGCGTGTAAACTCTGTTCATTCGTTACAAAGTGAATTGATACGGTTCGAAGTGAACTGATACGGTGTAAAATTACGAACCATACGACGCAAATAGAAATCATTCAGTGCAATGACAAACCATTTGACAAAAAAACTAAGGCAATACAAAAAAATACAAGTCGGTACGATGAAAACTTAAACGATTCATCGAAAATGTGAAGTGATACAGAATAAAGTAAACCAGCATGATGCAATATGAATCAGTTTAACGCAAACACATTTAGTTTGGTGGTAAGTAAAATGATCGGGCGAAAACAAAGGCGGTGCAGTGTAAACGCAATCCGTTCGACTGAAACTGAATTCATTATGTGCAAAGTGAAACGGTGCGACATCTGGCGGCGATATTTGCCACATCACTGGCAGGGTTATTTCCCCTACATAATTACTGGCCTTATAATAAATCAAAGTACTGAAAGTACTGAGAATGCAAGGTAACAAGCAGTCCAATCCGCTAAGCCCAGCTTAAAGTACCACGGCTTAAATTCACAGGCGTCGACTATCTATAGGGCGTGCGATTACCACGCGACACTAAAACGCTTTTCAGAGCATGGAGGGGTAGTAGTGATCTGCCAATACCTGTCAGAGATGGTTTGAAATTTATTGTATCTCTTTTCCCGTCTAATCTACATTTGGGAGCTCTGTCTTCTGCCTAACTTAATCGATAACGTTTTGTCTGTCTCTGCCCTTTGTGCATAATCGGGATAGCATTTTTTCAGAAGAATTAGGATGGAATTTTTTTTCAAAGGATCCCAACTGAATGTTGAGTGTGCGGAATGCTTTATGGCGACCGTAAACAGTCGCTCCGACTACTGATCAGTAGTGTTATTACTTACTGGTCCTTTGGGATCACCAAGCCCAATCTGTGTGGCTTTAAAGTAGAATATCGCTTATGCCGGTGCTAGGAGAGTGAGAGGTGTTGCACTTTACATTACCTCTCATGAACAGACTCAATAAAACCGAGTCTGCTACTTTTATCTCTTGTTTGTGTTTTTTGCTTTCGAGGGATCCTCTTTTTAGTACATATTATCACTTATTAATAACTCACAAGAGTAGGTACAAAAGTCGAACACGAAATGTGGCATTCGAAAAATACTGTCAACCAAAACTACGCATGCAAACCATACAACAATTACAAGAATGAATAGAAGCAAATTCTGTGACACAAAAACACACATAAAATACACGGCAATATGGATTCCGCCTTGAAATGTTCAATGACAAAAAAGGCCACTTGGGCTTTAAACGAGGTTATAGGATGTAACAAGCCTCACAATTACCCTATTTTACACAATGAAACTAATAGGACAGTGTAAATCAATACAATCCCTGTCATAGTATATCCTCTAACAAACAAGGCACCATTAGTAGGCAATATAAGTAAGACACACATAGGATCATGTATAAATATGTCTAGAAAGCCATAACGAACTAAAAGTCAACAGTCAAACAATATCAACGAGTTAAGGTTATGTCAATATAGCAAGAATTGCCCACAACTGTAAAGTTCTTCCAATATTAGGAGTTATAAAGTCATTGTGCATCCACGACTAGCTAAACGTTATGGAAAATGTATTACGTTAAAATGGCATCATATGCTCATGATCTTTATTTGTACATAACTAAGAGAGCAAGAATGCAGTCTAGTTATTATAGTTGCAAATTAAAGGTTAGAGAGCGGGCACGGCTTGCGGAATTTTTGTTTGCAGTATATCAAGTATTACCAGTGCGCAGATGTCTATCTCTAGGGAAATGTATCCTACCAAATCCAAATGTCAATCATTCAATCAATTGATTGAAAGTAAATCTCGTTTGCTGTGTGGCATTCTTTCCTTAATAAATCAACTACATAAAAGTGCATATATATGTCAACGGAAATCTTTTAAATGAAATAAACTTATGCAAGCTATGATTATCTCAGTCGTTTTACCATTCCATTATATATGTATGGTAAAAGTTGATATAAAAGTCGAATAGGAAATGTAGCATTCAAGGACCATGTTCAACCACAAACACGCACAGAAACAAACAACAACTGCAACGATGAATAAAAGGTAAGATATGACATCACAAACATAAAAGGGTTGACAATAGGGCCACCGCTTTGGAACGGTCAGTGGAAAAAAGGCCTCTGGAAAAATAGTAATATAGTAAAAAAAAAACAAATAACAAATGATTTAACAAACATGTCTATTAAACACAACGTCAACAAATTGAATAGCTGTCCCTTTGCTTGTGTAAATGTGAGTGGTACTTATACGACTTCAGGATTTGTGATAAGGTTCTTGATTTTCATCATTCCACTGATTAAAGTCAGGTCAATATAAATTAGGAGAAAGAGTCACAAGAGGGCATGAGTGTCTCTTGTACTCGTATACGTGTAATAATTGATAGAAAGTAATATACTGAGGGGAAGAAGTTTAGCAAGTTTTTGTTGCATCCTGGAAATAATACATATTATTTGGTTGTAAAATCAAGAAATTACTGTCATAGACACAATATCTTATTAAACACGCATCAATAACAGTCGAACATCTTAATGACGTAACGAATAAATCAACGTAGGGGTCAAGCCCGTAAAGTTCAAAAATGTCAGTATATCTTGTATACAGTATTATTTCATCTAACAAACTTGCTAAACTGTTTTCCCTCAGTATACTTAATCAAGGGCAATAACAAATTGTGTTCTTACTGTTAAACTCATCCAACGTCGTCTTTAAATAGAACAGTATAAAAGTCGAAACAGAAAATGAAGCATTCAAGAACCACAGTCAACGAAACACACGCATCGAAACAAACAGCGATTATAAGGATCAATAAAAGGCAAGTTATATGCCATCACAAACATAAAATAGTTGACAATAGGGCTACCGATTTTGAACGGTCAATTGGTGGGGAAAATGTCCGCTGGTGAGTTAAACCAGGAGCTAGGATGCATCAAACCTCACACTTTTCCTGTTGTCAAAACAGTGTTAATACGGAAAGTGTTAATAAAGAAGTCCCCGCCACGCTATATCCTCAAACAAACAAGGCAACATTAATAGACAAATAACAATCTAGATAAATAACACAAATATGATCAAGTGTATATGAATACACCTTTCAAAGTTAGTCAAAACTGGAACGTTTCTCTTACATCCTGACATTTGCATGTCAAAGTTTTCCGGGATCTCATTGAAATAAAAATATCGGTTTAACTTTCTAAAAGTCCAATACTCTTTATTAAAGCTATCGTTTTTACAAACATTAGCTAACGGCTGCCGGACGACGGACGGCAATGGACAACTTGTCTTCAAATAACTTTATCTGGCCTCTGACCCGAGCTGCCTTTTCTGTGATACTTCTATTGTGTTACAAAAATGTTTCGAGAACTTGTTGTTAAAATAAAGTCGTGTAAGGTTGTGTCAATATGTACCCAAATACAATGACTGATGTCACAATTGTCATTTATTTGTTATTTGCCGTGAATGATTTCTTCATTTTCAAGAAAGAATTGTCTGGTAATTGCTGCTGGAAAGCACCAATCCTTGCCGATGTGTTAAAGAATGCATAACAAACCAAACATCTTCTGCAATAACAAAGACAGGCGCTATTTAATTTGATATAATTTGAGAAACAAAGCAATTCATCTGAATTAGAATGAGAATCGTGACGTTTTAATGAAAACATAATGCACTTTAAACCAGAATATATCAAATTATTTCAGTCTGTAAACCTATTTGTAATTGATTCATGTGAAAGTGCAAGATAAATGTATTTACTTAAATAAATAAGAACCAATTTATTTGAAGAAATAATTTATTTGCTGACTGAATCAATTCGGCAGCAAAAGAAATAAACCACCCTTTTTCCGTATATTTCCCTTTTTTTTCTCTTCATATATACATATAATAGGATAATATACATGAAGCTTTAATAAAATTAATGTAATTCGATATGATTTTTGTAATTACATTTATTGGTTTTGGGATAAATTAGGTTGTCCTAAAAGTATAGGCGCTTTGCTAAAAAAGAAAAATAGGTCATATACATACCTAAAATTATCCCAAAAACAAGTCCGCGGTCTATTATTTTGAAATTGAAAAATGATAAGAAATGGCACTTGTAACCACGTATCAACTTAAAATGAAACCTGTTTATCGGAAAACATTTTTCTTAATGTAAACAATGCCATTATCTACTTTTAACTACCGTCTTGTAGTCGCATATACACTAAAATTATCTCGTATTTATAAACACTACCCTTATCTCGCACACTCAAAACATTAACATTGTCTAGCATAAAAACATACTCCATTATTATCTCATATGATTATATACACTAACATTACCACGAATAAGTATATACACTATCATTATCCCGATTTTTAAAATACACTACCATGATCAAGTATTATTACACACACTACCATTATCTCCCATTATCATATACACTACCAGCATACCAAATGAATTAAATGCATTACCATTATCACGTATTATTATACACACTACCAGCACACCAAATAAATGATATGCATTACCATTATCACGCATTATTTTACACACTACCGTTATCTCGCATTATCATATACACTACAAGCAAACCAAATTAATATATATGCATTACCATTATCACGTATTATTATACATACTACCAGCACACCAAATAAATTATATGTATTACCATTAACACGCATTATTATACACACTACCGCTATCTCGCATTATCATATACACTACCAGCATACCAAATTAATTATAATTATGAGGTACCATAATCACATATTAGTATACACACTACCAGTTTCTCGCATTATCATATACACTACGAGGATACCAAATAATTATATTCATTACAATTATCACGTATTAGAATACACACTACCAGTATCTCGCAGTATCACAAATACTACAAGGATACCAAATTATTACCATTATCACGTAGTATTATACACACTACCATTAACTCGCATCATCATATACAATACCAGGATACCAAATTATTATAATCATTACAATCATCACGTAATAGTATACACACTACCATTATCTTGCAGTATCACATTTACTACCAGGATACCAAATTATTATATTCATTACCATTATCAAGTAATATTATACATACTGTCATTATCTCGCTTTATCACATACACTACCGGGATACCAAATTATTATATTGATTACCATTATCACGTATTATTATCCACCCTACCATTATCTCGCAGTATCACATACACAACCAGCATACCAAATTATAATATTATATTCATTACCATTATCAAGTATTATGATACACAGAACCAGGAATCTGCCCTACTCTTACTTGAATCAAATAGATGCATATGGTTCTTTAACTTGCTTGGAGTGGAGGATAGCCTCCGATATACGGGAACGGGATACATGGTTCCCGTATATTGGAGGCTGACGTTCACAGGGGCTAAGGTGAAGTGGCGGGATACTAGTGGTATTTATAGTTTGCTGAACGTGGTCGATAGTGTAAATGTTGGTAAACACGACAGTGTAAATGTTGGTAAACATTTTTATTGCAGATCTATGAACAATTGTAGGAGAATTAGATAAAGATGTGTTGATGCTAGCACCTTTATTGTTACATACTATACGCTATAGTCAATATAATTGTATTTGTGAGTGTTCATCTGCAGAACAAACCATTATATTGATAAACAAGAAATGTCACTGTAAGTGAAAATTTCCCCCCGAAGTGACATTTTACCTCTAAGTATGACCTTGACCTTGGAGCCACTGATCTGAATTTTGTGCGCGACACGTCGTCTGGTTGTGGTGAGCACTTGTGCCAAGTTATTTGAAAATCCGTCCATTATTGTCAGAGTTATTAACCGTACACGATTGTACGGACGAACGAACGAAGGGACTGACGGATGGACTACTATATGCCACCCTTCGAGGGCATAACAAATACGAGAAGACGAATTGCTTTTTTTCCCAATAATATGTAATTGAATAGCAGATGTCTGTGTTATCGTAGAATACTTTGGAAAGCAAAGCAACCTTTAATACATGGACAATGACTGATTCTTTACAGCAGCAATTACCAGACAACTGTTTCTTGAATCTGAAGAAATTGTTCAAGGAATGTTACAAATACATGATAATTGTGACATCACTCATTGGATGCAGTGTACATATTGACAGACCCTAATATAAATTTATTTCAGCGATACGATCTCGGCACCTTTTTGTAGCACAGTAACACAATGGTATTACCAGAGAAAAAGACTGCCGATTTGTGATAAAAGAAAAATATTCAGTCTACATAATAAGAATGTCAAATTCAATGTCTCGGTATGAATCAGTTTGCATTACGTGGTCCCGCCTTAATTTCATTACGCGATGAGAAAGCTTTAATTAGCAGGGTTTTATAACGCATATTTCGACAATAAAACACGATTAAAAACATTTTTTACTGAAAATTATCGCTGTTTAAAAGTATATATTAAATGTTTTACTTTTACAATATGCAAACCTGTTAAGCGGAACTTAAGGTTTTATTTCATACCTCCAGCCATCCCCGTTTTCGCTTCTTGGAGAAGGGGTTGAGGCATGAATGTTAATACTGGGACCAAGTAATGTGGACCAAAGGCCAGACGAGCTCATTTGATGACGCTGTATCCATATCCGTACGTCCGTCCGTTCGTTAGCTAATTGTTGTGTAAAAGATAGATTTTATAAAGAGTTTTCGATTTTCAACACATTCGAAACGAAGGT
This sequence comes from Cyrtodaria siliqua, assembly GCA_037043455.1. Classification (NCBI taxonomy): domain Eukaryota; kingdom Metazoa; phylum Mollusca; class Bivalvia; order Adapedonta; family Hiatellidae; genus Cyrtodaria; species Cyrtodaria siliqua. The sequence goes on from JAWPHD010008761.1 coordinate 7,072, forward strand.
TGATTTTCTTTGAGCTCTGTTAAGACGTTGGCAATTGCGATGTTGCCAACTGATTGTGAAAATAAAAAATGGTGTAGCTTGTGAACGGGAAAACATTAGTAAATATGTTCCGATTTCACGAAGTAGACTCATTTATATTGATTATGTCAATGAGACGTAATATAAAGTGCAACACCTCTCACGCTCCCTAACTGTCTTAAGCGGTATTCAATGACTGGGCTCGAATGTACTAGGTAATAATATCACCTCTGATTCTTAGTCGGAGCGATTTGTTTTACAGCAGCCACACGGCACTGAACAAACGCTACCAGTGTGAATGTCAGTAATTACTAAAAAGGAAAACATTGGAAGCAAGGAACACAAGCAAGAGAGAGAAGCAGCAGACTCGATTGTTGCATAGGGTGAGGCTGTTCATGTCAGAGGTAATATAAGACGCAACACCTCTCACGACTCCTAGCACCGCCCTAAGCAGTATTTTACTTTAAAGCCATAGTGATTGGCCTCGAACATGCCAATGGACCAGTATGTAATAACACTACTGATTAGTAGTGTCACTATTATGACATTTAAAATTGAAAAGATCGAATAGGAAGAATGAGACAAATGGTCCGATAGAAATAACAGCACCCAAACGCAATGGCACCGTAGGTCCACACGGCACCACACAGAGAAAATTAACTATACAATGAAAATACAATACACAACGAGAAGAGTGGTGAATACAGGGTACTGACTTGGAACGGTCAGGCATACCCGTTATACTCATTCATATTTATTACAAGGTGAGCAATTACCAGAATGTATAACCTGCTTTGCACCGTTCACGGTCAAACACATCTTGTTGGAATGTGTAAACTTTGATCCTATGCGTCAAGGGTACTACAATGTTAATAAATAAGACATCACAAACGCAAAAGGGTTGACAATAGAATAGGGCTTCCGCCTTGGAACGGTCAGCGGCAAAAAAGGCCGCCGGGGTTTAAACCAGGTTCGAGGGTGCGTCAAACCTCACACTTACCCTACTGTCATCCCAAAAAAACGGAACAGTTTAAATAAAGAAATAGCCTTCATGTTATATTCTCTAACAAAGAAGGCAGCACAAATAGGCAATATAAGTAAACGAGCATGTATAGTATATATGAATATAAAAAACAAAAGCCTAAAGTCGTGCTTCAGTTCCATGTTAATATGTTTAGATGTTAACTGTCGTTGCGTTTGTCTCGTCATGGTTTCTGTATTTTGATGTATCATTTGGTTTCCGTTATGTGATGTATGCTTTGCCAACTGCAGTTTTTTCTTCATGTTTTATTCTTTACGTCGTCTGTAAAATAAGAACAGCAATAGCTGATAATAATGTGGAAATTCCATAATGTTTCGGGTTGCAGTTCTTCATTAAAAGTTGATACTCATGAAAGTGTGTTATGTTCAATAACATCTGTTATATAACCGTGAAACATGCTGCCAAATAAGCTTCCCGAACCGATGAATAATAGATGTAGATTTGTCACGTATAAATTATATGTATAAAATCCAAAGCGTGCACAATTCACCTTTGGAGAAATAAAGAAATCCCCGCCATGAACTATTCTCTAACCAGCAACGCAGCATTAATAGGCAATATTAGTAAACCACAAATATGCTCGTGTATATATAAATACAAAAGAAAATGGCATAGAAAGCCACAAAGAGGGTACTCAGTGACTTGGCAGAAGCCTGAGCAACAAGATAACAAACCATTGAGGGCACGACAAGACAATGTTGCAGACAAACATCAAACGTCACCGTCCGTTTGGGCTTTAGGTAGACGTCATCCTGGGTAAAGTTTAATGCCTATCTCCAATATTGTCTTATTGTGCCCTTAATGGTGTATTCTGCCTTGTTTGTTAGAGGTAGGGATATCTGTATTTACACTGTGCCATTTTATTTGGATAGCAATAGGGTAAGAGTGGGGTTAGGTGCACCCTAGAACCTGTTTAAACCCCAGCGGCCTGTTTTGCCACTGACCCTCCCAATGCTGTATCCATACTGACCACCCTTTTATGTTTGTGATGTCATTACTGGCATTTTATTCATCTTTGCAATTATTGTTTGTTTCTTTGAGTGTTTATGGTTGACTGTTGTCCTTGAATGCCACATTTACTGTTCGACTTATATATCTACTTTTATTCTCCTGTTACTCCGGCTAACCAAGTGGGTAAATCACGTCACCATAGAGGACTGGTTGTGATGTTGAGAAGCATTACCGCATACGAAGTTTCTCGGGGAACATCGATCCAAGCTCTCTTTCTACTTGGAAAAAATCAATTTTTAAAATGAAAGATACATATATTAACTTTTATAATGCTAAACCCTCTTGACATCCTTAGAGACCTAGGTTTTAGTTTCGTAGTTTAAAATTGGGAATGGAAGAATTTCATAATAATTTTCTTTTAGTTCCTGCTGATAAAGCAGTTAATAATGTAATTATTGTTTGACGCCTACATTACCTCAGTGTTTTATCTCTGGAACTCGGTAGCACTAATTCGTTTACTCCAGTTCAATATACTGAGGATGATGCTGTTTCCACACATATCATTCGGTGCACTACTGTCAAGGCTAGGGTAGACGAAAAGCAAAACAAACTGCCAACTATGCACAGGATTCCTAAATTACATAAAAATCCGAATAAGGCCCGCTTTATTTCGAATTTTAGTGCCTACACCACCACAAACATCTTCAAACTTTTAACTGCTTGTCTTACTGCCGTCGTTAAAGATGACGTTAAACAATAGTGGGCTAAAACTTATGAAAAGTCTAGGATTCATTTATTTTTATCTATTAAAAATTCAGGAGACATTCTTGATAACATTTGCAATAAACGTCAAGTTTGTTTCATCTATGAGTACTTATGACTTCTCTATACAATATACAGCCTTATCACATCACCTTATCAAATTAACGCTTATTGCCCTTATTCAAAACACTTTTGCTAGGGCAAAAATCTACATGTTTGGCCTGTAATAATAGTAAAGCGTGTTTTACTAACGGCAGTTTAGACAGTTAGACTATGTGGACTTGCCAAGAAGTTTGTGAAGCACTCACTTTCCTATTAGATAATATTTTCGTCAGGTATGGAACTAACGTTTATATACAAATTGTTGGTATCCGTATGGGAAAGAAATGTGCACCTCTTGTCGCAGATTTGTTCTTGTGTTGCTATGAAAGAGAATTCATACTGAGCCTTTCATCCGTTACTCAGACAGATGTAATTCAAACCTTTAATGATACCTCTCGGTATTTAGATAACATATTGAACATTGACAATCCTTTCTTTTCTACTATGGTTAATAATATCTCTCCTAAGGAACTTCAACTCAACAAAGGTAACATTTCTAATGCTGTTGCTTCTTTTCTTGACTTACAACTCTCTATTGAAAATGACGAAATAATTAGTAAAATCTGACAAGAGAGATGATTTTAATTTTGATATTGTAAATTATGCCCGTTTAGATGGGGATGTTACCAGAGCTACTTCTTATGGTGTCTATGTTTCTCTACTTACTCGTTTCTCTAGAGCTTGTAGACGTGTTGAGAAATTTAATATTCGAAATATTGTATTAACTAAAAAGCTACCCCAGTAAGGCTACCATTACAATAAACTTCGATACACCTTGGGAAAAGTTTAATATCGTAACGCTGATCTGTTTTTAAAATATAAAAGTAATTTAAGAACATTTCAGCGACAAGGACTATCACATCCGGACTTCTATGGTGATGTGATTTACAAACTTCGTAAGATCCTTGGTCATAATCACTTTCATACAATATTTTTGCAACGTACTGCATGTTTAGTGGTAGACCCATTTACAGTTCGCCACAGGGACTATGCTTTCCTCTTTGATTGTGCAATGACCGGACAGATTGTGGACCCTATGATGACGTCTACCTAAATCTTTATAGGACGGTAGCGTTTGGTGTTTGTTTTGAATCTTGTCTTGTCGTACCCTTAACGGTACTTACTTTGTGGCTTTCTAGGCTTTTATTTTTTATATTATTTATACATGATCATTTATGTGTTTAACTTAAACTTGCTATTAATGCTGCCTTGTTTGTTAGAGATTATAACCTGGTGCAAATTCTTGTGATGGTGTCATGCAAGAATTATGAATTGCATTTTAAGTATTTTACCGAGTGTTTTTTATTCATCGATCTGCGTTCTTGAAAGCTTTATAGTGTGACTATCTACGATAAAGGTACGATAAGTACCATGTTTACGAAACTACTATTGTTTTTGTTATTTCAAACACTAAGCTTAATGGAATAATTGTCACTTATATTTATCTGAAATACGTAGATATTCCCATTTAATCTGTTTGCAATTAAGTTTGCACAACTACACGCCTACTATACTCCGCAACCGCCTCCAAAAAGAGGTGATAATACGACGTTTCGGAGACACTTCCGATGCGGTTGCGGAGAGTAAATTAAAGCAGCAACGGTAAGTGTGAATTTAATATTTTCGTTTTTTTCGGCCCTAACTCGATCTTTTTCAAAAATCGGAGAATGTGGTACGATGTAGGAATGTTTTCACTTTCTGTTTCATGTGTTGGTTTCGAAATATATTGAAAAATGTGGTCTGTAGAATTGTCATAAGTCAATCGACGAGTGTAATTTTCTCAACTGGACATGGCTTTTTTGCTGTTTTATGAGAAATCTGCCCACTAATGAGGTCTATGACTTGGAAATCACCTATCTTTCATCGTTCAATGAAAAAAATTCAATCGAATATAAATTGAAAAAAATTATGGTCATTTTTTATGAAGAGGCGGTGTCGGAGAGTAAGAGGCGGATTCGGAGACATACATTCTATATAATGGATTTTTACTGATTTTAAGTGATAAGTAATGTATCAATACAATTGTTTATGATGAACTATTTGTGCAAATACTTGTTACTGGTCCTCCCATCATTGAACAATAAGTCTTAGTCGCTACTAAATTTACCGAATCTTCCGTAAAATGCACGATGCAACCTACAGTTGATCTGATCCGAAATCGCTTAATCGATGCAAATGAATTCTAAATAAATGCTAAGCACATTCATTTAGTACAATCCTCTATTAATAGTACTGGGTGCGTTCTTATAAAGTTTAAAAAATTAAATTCATTTTGCATCAATTGCAAAGCCAATCTTATACCCTTTATTATCATCCTAACAACTATTTACCGAGGATCAGATTCCCAGAAATATATGTTTAACTAAAAGGTCAGCAACGATGTGCATCTATCGTCAAGTATAGACTGTTAGGCATGAAATGGAACAACTTTTTTTTGATTTGCCAAATTACACAATCACTACAATTTACGTACAAATGTATACCAAACTGCATTGTATGTATAACATAAATGTGTAATTCAAACTAAAGTAGAAATCTATTAACTTTAAACAAAAAACATTTTATAAAATAACTACATTTTCTGTCAGTTGTAAAAAAGGTGTGTTTCATTCCATGCCTATCTGACTATAGTACATACTGGTATTGTATTGAACAAATGCCATTCTATACATACACCGGCTACGTCACAACTGACGATAGGCCTCTATTCTGAGACGCATTACCGAGCAAAATATGGCTTTTGTCTACATACGCATAACCGCCAACGGATTACTTTATATTTCAATAAATTGTTTATAAATCATTTTGTAACAAATTATTTGTTCGTACAAACACAGGACTTCATAGTTTAATAAGTAAAACCTTATGATTTTATTTACCATCATTTTACCGTCTAAACGTAACGCTTTCTCTTTCATGAATTTTGAAGTTCTTTCATTTTCGATTTATAAATAGGCAAAATAAATAATGTTATTTTGCTGTTTAAATTGTCCGATTTTCGTAAATAATGACTGATATTCTGCAGTCTCCCTCTTTGTATTATATAATATTGAAAATCTAACCTAGTATCATTTTTTTTCTTTTAAACGAAATGATACTCTGTGGTAATTTTTAAACAATATCAGAAAAATTACTTTTTAAAATATTCTCATCTTTCAAGCTCGTTCCAGAATTGTCCTCGATAAAACATAATTAATACTGGAAACAACAAAGACATCTGAAAACTATAGGAAACAGTTTTATAAGTGTGAGATATATCATATGTATAATGCAACTTTTGTTCAGCCTCCAAACCCAACCGGGCTTCCTCGTCTATCTCCGTAGAATAGACTAAGGTCTAAAAAGGACCATGACTACACCAAGTGTGATTTGACTTGTGATACGGAAGATATATTCTTGGACGAAACAGTAACAACGGCATTTATTGAAACGTATTAAATACTACAATTTTCACAATAATTGCAAGCGTTTACATATTATTTATCTATGTCTCCGAAACCGCCTCTTACTCTCCGAATCCGCCTCTTACTCTCCGACACCGCCTCTTCATAAAAAATGACCATAATTCTTTTCAGTTTATATTCGATTGAATTTTTTTCATTGAAGATGAAAGATAGGTGATGTCAATGTCATAGACCTCATTCGTGGGCAGATTTCTCATAAAACAGCAGGAAAACGGAGTAAAAACCATGTCCAGTTGAGAAAATTACACTCGTCGATTGACTTATGACATTTCTACAGACCACATTTGTCAATATATTTCGAAACCAACACATGAAACAGGAAGGTAAAACATTCCTACATCGTACCACATTCCCCGATTTTTGAAAAATGTCGAGTTAGGGCCGAAAAAAACGAAAATGTTAAATTCACACTTACCGTTGCTGCTTCAATTTACTCTCCGCAACCGCATCGGAAGTGTCTCCGAAACGTCGTATTATCACCTCTTTTTGGAGGCGGTTGCGGAGTCTAGTAGGCGTGAACTACTTCTGTGAACCACTTGAAAGATAAGGAATATTATTAGCAATATGTTTCCTGCAAACCTTCAAGTGTTCTGTTTGTAACATCTTATTCCGAACAGGTTGCTTTAAGTTTGTATATATCCTATTGAATTTGACACTTTTACGTTCGTTTTTACGTGTATCATTACGAACGTCAGATTGTTAGGTATAAACGCAAACTCCCTGAGCCATATTGAATTGAATTGAACTGGAGACTTTATTTTAAGAAGGTAGCCCAGTTAGTAGAGTAAGTTATCTTCCCTGAGACCTATACAACAATCTAGTTTCCTACTTCTCTCTCTTGCTTGTGTTCCTTGCTTTCAATAAATTCCTTTTCAGTATTTAGTGACATTCACACTAGTAGCGTCTGTTCAGTGCCGTGTGGCTGCTGTAAAGTTACTAAGAATGAGTATTGATATTATTACCTAGTATTTGTTCTTTAGGCATTCGAGCCATTTTACGCAGCTAAAACTGCAAAATAATTAATAAACAACCATTACACCGACATATGTAGTACTTAATCGTGATATTTTTTAACGATTTTGTTTGTATAACTGGGGTTTAGTAACACATATAAGCGTTTAAAGACAATATAAGATACTTAAGGGCAATTCTAATGACATATGTGAATGTTTTGGAATGTCGACCATATTGACGAGGCCTTTACGATTAGAAAGTGAAAACGGTATAATTAATACAATTGCGGATATATAGGTCTTATATAGTAATTACGGCCTCCACGCTCCACCGCTGAGACTCGGTTCGACTCATTCCTAGGAAACTGTTTTATTCAAACATACAACATGGTATATATCACAATGCTACTGTATATATAAGAAGAGCATGAACGTTGTTGGAGATTGCAATACATACACATTTCCTATAAGCAAAAAGTCGTGGAATTATACCATTGACGATGATGTAGACGTTATGGACATTTAACGCGGAATTAATATATTCTGCCTTGATTTCTAATACATCCGACAATTATCATAAACATCCAAACTTGGCATGAGGAAAAGTAAAGCAAGCCTATTAATCTGTCAGGATATTGCTTTTACAAAATATTAAATGAAAAACATATTACTAAGGGAATATGCCTAGCTCTTTCACAGAAGCATTAGCCAAATTGATTGCTATTCAGTCGGTATTTTATTCGCAGCTAGTTTGTCAAGCCAAACCCCTCGACCAAGTATCAGACCTTGAGATAATATTGAGGATTCAGATCAATATAGTGATATATATTTCTATTTTCACCATGTTACCTTGAACATTTTATTGAAATCTCAACGCTATACACTTGCATCATTTATAAACTTTACACGATGGCTGTGCCGTAAATTGTCTATTTTTAGCTTTACACCATGACTGAGTTTTACAAAAGCAGTAAATTGTCTATTTTAAGATTTACACGATGTTAGCAGTAAAGTGTCCATTTTAAGCAACTCAATTTGACATACGACATGCATTGCTAAATCCACCCATTTTGCACTTAAAACAACGGTTGTGAATCTGATAAAATGTCAGAGTGGTAGTGAATAATGAGAAATAATGGTTACGTACACTCATTTATGAAAACGTTCAGATTTTCCTGTAGAATATGTGCATACAGCTGCACGTAAAGCAGTTAAATAGTTTAAGTTATTTGTTAAAGGAAAAACACCTGGGACAATAATAAATAATGACAATGTAAATCCCAGAGCCAAATATATAAAACATTACCAATCAGTTGATTAATCACCTGTCACAATTAAACACAATTAAACAAGTGCATTATTCGCTCAAGTTATTGGACATCTGCTTCATTGGCGCGTAAATCAACAATAAGGAAGACAAAGTGTAGACGATGTTCTTTGTTTGTCTAATTACATAGCATCAAAATATCCGTGTTATCGTAGAAGACATTCATTATGTGATATGATGTTGAGATGTCGGGGGGAGATTGGGATCTCAAAGGGATTCTTTCAAAGCAAAGAATAATGCAAAAAGACTAAAAAAGAATGTTAGAAGTAATTGGCTAATATTTCGGACGTTTATATTATTAAAATTGAGTGTGACAGACGTGCAAGCAATTTAGAAATGTTGATTCTTACGTTCAGCGATAACAGAATCCCTTCTTTTTATTTAGTTATTGAGTTATCACCGATGCGACCAATATAAGATTAACCCCGGTTGTCAACACTATTTTGTTTGTGGTGTCGTATGCATTGCTTCTTTATAATTCTAAATTTAGTTTCTATGACATTTGTGTTTGTTTGAAATGCATGAATTTGGTTGACTGCTCTCTATGAATGCTATATTTCCTGTTTGAATAAAATATGTATCTAGTTGGATAGTACGAGGTTATTTTAGTGTTGAGTACAATGCTGAATTCTATTGGACGAGTACCCAGCAGACATAATCCATATTTGGACGAGGCGAAGATAATACGGGAACTTGGACATATATATAATAACACAATTAAATGGTACTGTATATAATACTACGAGATAATGTTAGTGTGTATAATAATACGAGATAATGGTGGAATATAACAATACAAATAATGGGAGTGTATATCAATAAACGAGATGTGGGTATTTTATATAATGATACTGGATGATGGTAGTGTATATCATTATACGAGATAAAGGTAATGCATATAATAATATATAATAAACGAGATCATGGAAGTTTCTAATACGAGATAATGGTAGTGTATTTAATAATACGGAATACTGGTAGTGTATAGAATAATACGATAAAATGGCGATGTATATAATACTACGAGATAACGATAGTGCTTGTAATACTAGTGTTTGTTTAGTGCTTGTGGCGGCTGTACAAATGTACAAAGTCGCCCTTACTGATCCTTTGGGACCATCAAACCCACTTTTTGTGGTTTGAAAGTAGAATACTAAAATACATAAATCAGCTTGATTCTACAAAGTCAACTGGTCTAGATGGCATAGGCCCTAACATTTTAAAAACGGCGGCGCCAATTCTTGCAAAATCAATATGTCACATTATAAACATTAGTATTATGACATGTGTATTCCCAGAAAAAATGAAAAAATGCAAAAGTAGTTCCTATATATAAATCAGGTGATGCTGATGATCTCGGTAATTACAGACCAATTTCTATTTTACACACATTATCAAACATACTAGAAAGACAAAAATTATTACGGGTATATATTGATAAAAACCTGTCATATGACGTCCATGTTGATAATCTTTGTACTTCTTTAACAAACAAAACTAATCTTTTGTGCAAAATCAAGACATTTCTCACACATGAAACAAGAATTTTGTATTACAATGCATATATACAACCAATTTTGGATTATGGTGACACTATTTGGGGAAATTGCTCTAGCAACAATATTAATGAATCCAAAAAATCCACCATTATCAAGTTTATTACTTCAACATACTAATGGCGTTTATTACATCAACATAATAATGGCGTTTATTACTTAAACATAATAATGGCGTTTATTACTTCAACATACTAATGGTGTTTATTACTTCAACATACTAATGGTGCTTATTACTTCAACATAATAATGGTGTTTATTACTTCAACTTAATAATGGTGTTTATTATTTCAACTTAATAATGGTGTTCCTGAGTTTATAGACTTTAGCAAACTGTTTCCGAGTTTCACGATATTTGATTTGAAAATTTCGTTTTATAAGGTCTTGGATGAGTTTTATAATTAATGCAAACCACATGTGTACTGCAGAGTAATATCTCTAGTTTATTTGGGGGAAAAGGAATATTCAGCTTGTAAACGGTATATCTTTATTATTAAACAGGCTTCAACTTTCACTCAGTTTTAAATAAGACTTCGAATTAGTACGACAATAAAAACACATGCGTTGCAATGTGTCATTGGCCATTATATGTGTCATTGCCCATCATGTAGTATCACTTCCACTCAAGTGTTACTCTTTGAACAGTGAGGGTGTACTCATGCCCTCTTTTTTCTCATTTATATAGACTTTAATTAGCGGAATAATGAAGATTTAGAAACGGTATCACACGTGCTGAAGTGGTATACGTTCACGATTAGGAGGTAGGCACTAAGTGTGCATACTAATTTTACAGACATAGCTAATAAACTCTTTGACAGTGCATCATATAATTTTGAATAAAGAAAAAACACATACACAGGGTAACGAACACAGAACGGTCAGTATATAATTGCATAAATCAATTTAACATCTGCACGACCGCGCTATTTCGCCTTTTATTGACTATTTAATTGGCTCATTTGATTTAGCTTGTGGTGAAGTGCTGACCTACGGTGTAATTGCGTTTGGATGCCTCAGTTTCTATTAGTTTTGACCATTTTGCTCATTTTAGAATTAAGTATAATTTGAAACGATTTTGGTATACTAAAGTTTAGCAAACGGTAAACTAATACAAACATGTGATGTGTGATGTGTGAGAACGCCTGCCTATAATAAAACAATTTTGATTTGTTTGATTGCAATTTATTTAGTTATGTGAAACTGGCTCCGTCATGAAAGTGTGCATAATAAAGCGGGTTGATAGGTATTATTGTTTGGGGCGCTTGTTTCAGCCAAAGTTATTTTTGGACTTTTCAGACAAAATTCATCTAGTTCCTAAATAAGTTGTATATAAGCTGAAAACAAAAAATGTTCGGTAGGTGATTGTAACTGCATACACTATTCGATCGGCACATGCCAACTTCTAGTATTCTGATACTAAGTTAGTGAGAAAACGATCTAATATATACATGTAAAGATTGGAAGTCAATATATATACAATTCTAATACAACCGCACTATATAGCCTAGTTTAAAATATCTCGTTATATTGAACGATATATCACTGTAATTTGTGCAACGTTAGGAGAATAAGCATTACGCATTGCGCATTCCGCATTGTAACGTATGCAACGTTAGGAGAGCAAGCAAAGCAATGCGAAAGATTTCAGATGTGTGAGTTATTTTCACATTTTAGGGGTATTAGAATAGAAATAGAACATCGTTTACGGTGAATTATCTATACTATATCACGGTTTGTCGTTCAATTGTAAACAATAATTTCACGAGCCCGAAGGGCTCGTGAAATTATTGTTTACAATTGAACTCCAAACCGTGATATATTAAACGATAATTCACAGTAAACGATGTTCTATTTCTTAAATATATAGACCAAGGTAACACATGATACCACACAGTTTAGCACATACTGGTAGAGAATACACATGTAAAATTCACAAGAGTGGATATACGTGTGTACGGGCTAATAAACCAAATATATAAGTAACACAACGGTGCCGTTTTATGGCAGCTGACGAAGGAATTTTTATTCCGAAAGATATTTTGCATACAGGATATTGTTATCCTGGTAAAGTATTCTGTATGGTTAATACAGATACAGCTCACATAATAGCGTTACACATAATATAGCTGAGTACACTATACATTGTTTAGAGATGATCGCCTGCTCCAATGAGAGCTTGGTGTGAATACAGTATTAAGGACATACACATTTAATAATCCGTTAAGATATACTGTAACATGCATAAAACAACTCTCGGGGTAAGATTCCCCAGGGGGATCTCGCCAACTTGGCAGGCGAACCCTTTGGGGTCAGTTGGGCCCTCTGCTTTTGCCAGAGGCTTGCAAACCCCCTCAAACAATATTGTTCCGGCACCTAATTATTTCCCCAGGCAAGAACTCCTTAATATTGACAGCATCATCTGAGGGAGGCATTACGCCCTCCGATGACGGTGGCATTTTTTTTTTGCGGGATGTAGAGGCAACCTAATTGGCTACTGATGATAACCAGTTGAATACTTCAGAACATATTGCACGTGCTATTTTTGTCGTATTACGTGACTAGTAAAGTGTATAATAAATGGTATGGTGCGTTTTTACATAACAAAACCGAATCGTTTGCTTAGGTAAACTTCACAGAGACAGTCACATACAGACGCATTTTATATATTCAAAGATCTTAACATGTTACTAAATCATAGACTGTATTAAAACAATTGTGTAAATTCGTATATTGTGCTAAATGAAACTACTTACAGTTAACGTAGAAGTGTCAATATAAATATATATGTATAACAAATAATAATTCAATGATAATATGGACACACGTCCTATTAACTTTAGGACACGGAAGAAACAGACATGTGGCTCATTACGGGATATAAAATAGATACATTTGATATTTACACGACAAACGAAAGTGTCTCTACGGTTATCAACGAATCATTACCACGAGTTCCCTCTACGTCGTGGATAGGCAATACCGCGGGACCAATGTATTACAGATGTTAAATGCCATAACCGTCAAAATGTGGATATATACAAACCATTCAATGACAGACCATTTAATTCAACATGAAGTCAATTTGATGACGTACATATTGATTCGATGCGACGTGTAAACTCTGTTCATTCGTTACAAAGTGAATTGATACGGTTCGAAGTTTAACTGATACGGAGTAAAATTACAAACCATACGACGCAAATAGAAATCATTCAGTGCAATGACAAACCATTTGACAACAAAAACTAATGCAATACAAAAAATACAAGTCGGTACGATGAAAACTTAAACGATTCATCGAAAAATGTGAAGTGATACAGAATAAAGTAAATCAGCATGATGCAATATGAATGAGTTTAACGCAAACACATTTAGTCTGGTGGTAAGTAAAATGATCGGGCGAAAACAAAGTCGGTGCAGTGCAAACGCAATCCGTTCGACAGAAACTGATTTCATTACGTTCAAAGTGAAACGGTGCGACATCTGGCGACGATATTTGCCACATCACTTGCAGGGTTATTTCCCCTACATAATTACTGGCCTTATGATAAATCAAAGTACTGAAAGTACTGAGAATGCAAGGTAACAAGCAGTTCAATCCGCTAAGCCCAGCTTAAAGTACCACGGCTAAAATTCACAGGCGTCGACTATCTATAGGGCGTGTGATTATCACGCGACACTAGAACGCTTTTCAGAGGGTGGAGGGGTAGTAGTGATCTGCCAATACCTGTCAGAGATGGTTTGAAATTTATTGTTTCTCTCCTCTCGTCTAATCTACATTTGGGAGTTCTGTCTTTTGCCTGACTTAATCTCTAACGTTTTGTCTGTCTCTGCCCTTTGTGCATAATCGTGATAGCATTTTTTCAGAAGAATTAAGAAGGAAAACATCTTCATCCGATCCCAACTGAATGTTGAGTTTGCGCTAAGTAAATGGAATGCATTGTGGCTGCCGTAAAAAGTCGCTCCGACTACTGATCAGTAGTGTTATTACTTACTGTCCTTTGGGATCACCAATCCCAATCTGTGTGGCTTTAAAGTAGAATATCGCTGATGCCGGTGCTAGGAGGGTGAGAGGTGTTGCACTTTACATTACCTCTCATAAACAGACTCAATAAAACCGAGTCTGCTACTTTTATCTCTTGTTTGTGTTTTTTGCTTTCGAGGGATCCTCTTTTTAGTACATATTATCACTTATTAATAAATCAAAAGAGTAGGCATAAAAGTCGAACACGAAATGTGGCATTCGAAAAATACTCTCAACCAAAACTACGCATGGAAACCAAACAACAATTACTAGAATAAATAGAAGCAAATTATGTGACACAAAAACACATATAAAATAGACGACAATATGGATTCCGCCTTGAAACGTTCAATGAACAAAAAAGGCCACTTGGGCTTTAAACGAGGTTATAGGATGTAACAAGCCTCACAATTACCCTATTTTCAACACAATGAAACTAATAGGACAGTGTAAATCAATACAATCCCTGTCATATTATATCCTCTAACAAACAAGGCACCATTAGTAGGCAAAATAAGTAAGACACAAATAGGATCATGTATAAATATGTCTGGAAAGCCACAACGAACTAAAAGTCAACAGTCAAACAATATCAACGAGTTAAGGTTATGACAATATAGCAAGACGGATTGCTCCGTCAGTTATATTTAGAAATGAAACTGGTGTGTAACTACTACATATTTAGGTGAAGAATTGCCCACAACTTTAGTTTTAGATATGAGTCATATATATCTAGAGACAAGATTATGATTTATATTTAAAACTAAAGTTCTTCCAATATTAGGAGTTATACAGTCATTGTGCATCCACGAGAAGCTAAACGTCATTGAACATGTATTATGTTAAAATGGCATCATATGCTCATGATCTTTATTGGTACATAACTAAGAGAGAAAGAATGCAGTCTAGTTATTATAGTTGCAAATCAAAGGTTAGAGAGCGGGCACGGCTTGAGGAATTTTGTTTGCAGTCAATCAAGTATTACCAGTGCGCAGATGTCTATCTCTAGGGAAATGTATCCTACCAAATCCAAATGTCAAACATTCAATCAATTGATTGAAAGTAAATCTCGTTTGCTGTGTGGCATTCTTTCCTTAATAAATCAATTACTTAAAAGTTCATATATATGTCAAAGCAAATATATCTCTCAAAATGCCCAATCTAATTAAATGAAATAAACTTAGTAATTATGCTGCTTTATGTAAGCTATGATTATCTCAGTCGTTTTATCATTCGATTATATATGTATGGTAAAAGTTGATATAAAAGTCGAATAGGAAATGTAGCATTCAAGGACCATCGTCAACCACAAACACGCACAGAAACAAACAAACAACTGCAACAATGAATAAAAGGCAAGACAAGACGTCACAAACATAAAAGGGTTTCCAATAGGACTACCGCTTTGGAACGGTCAGTGGAAAAAAGGCCTCTTGCAAAAAAGTAATATAGTAAAAGAATCCCAAATACAAATGATTTAACAAACATGTATATTTAACACAACGTCAACAAGTTGAATAGCTGTGCCTTTGCCAAATTACATATACTTGTGTAAATGTGATAGCCTTCTTGAGTGGTACTTATACGACTTCAGGATTTGTGATAAGGTTCTTGATTTTCGTCATTCCACTGATTAAAGTCAGGTTAATATAAATAAGGAAAAAGAGTCACAAGAGGGCATGAGTGTCTCTTATACTCGTATACGTGTAACAATTGATAGAATGTAATATACTGAGGGGGAGCAAGTTTTTGTTGCATCCTGGAAATAATACATATTTGGTTGTAAAATCAAGAAATTACTGCCATAGACACAATATTTTATTAAACACGCATCAATAACAGCCGATCATCTTAATGACGTAACGAATAAATGAACGTAGGGGTCAAGCCCGTAAAGTCCCAAAATGTCAGTATGTCTCGTATACAGTATTATTTCATCTAAAAAACCTGCTAAACTGTTTTCCCTCAGTATACTTAATCAAGAGCAATAACAAATTGTAACACATCGTGTTCTTACTGTTAAACTCATCCAACGTCGTCTTTAAATGAAATAGTATAAAAGTCGAAACAGAAAATGAAGCATTCAAGGACCACAGTGAACGAAACACACGCATCGAAACAAACAGCGATTATAAGGATCAATAAAAGGCAAGTTATATGCCATCACAAACATAATATAGTTGACAATAGGGCAACCGAATTTGAACGGTCAATTGGTTATATATTATATTGAGGAATATGTCCGCTGGTGAGTTAAACCAGTAGCTAGGATGCATCAAACCTCACACCTTTCCTATTGTCAAAACAACAGGAAAGTGTTAATAAAGAAATCCATCCCAAGCTATATCCTCTAACAAAAAAGGCAACATTAATAGACAAATATCAATCTAGATAAATAACACAAATATGATCAAGTGTATATGAATACACCTTTCAAAGTTAGTCAAAACGGGAACGTTTACATCCTGACATTTGCATGTCAAAGTTTTCCGGGATCTCATTGAAATAAAAATATCGGTTCTACTTTCTAAAAATCCAATACTCTTTATTAAAGCTATCGTTTTCACAAACATTAGCTAACGGCTGCCGGACGACGGACGACAACGGACAACGTGACTTCAAATACCTTTATCTGGCCTTTGACCCGAGCTGCCTTTTCTATGATACTTCCATTGTGCTACAAAAATGTTTCGAGAACTTGTTGTTGAAATAAAATCGTGTTAGGTTGTGTCAATATGTACCCAAATACAATGACTGATGTCACAATTGTCATTTATTTGTTATTTGCCGTGAATGATTTCTTCATTTTCAAAAAAGAATTGTCTGGTAATTGCAGCTGGAAAGCACCAATCCTCGCCGATGTGTTAAAGAATGCATAACAAACCAAACATCTTCTGCAATAACAAAGACAGGCGCTATTTAATTTGATATAATTTGAGAAACAAAGCAATTCATCTGAATTAGAATGAGAATCGTGACGTTTTAATGAAAACATAATGTACTTTAAACAAGAATATATCAAATGATTTCAGTCTGTAAACCTATTTGTAATTGATTCATGTGATCGCCTTAATGAAAGTGCAAGATAAATGTATTAACTTAAATAAATAAGAACCAATTGATTCGAAGAAATAATTTATTTGCTGACTGAATCAATTCGGCAGTAAAAGTAATAATCCACTCTATTTCCGTATATTTCACTTTTTTTTCTTCATTTCTTCATATATACATATAATAGGATAATATACATGAAGCTTTATTAAAATTAATGTAATTCGATATGATTTTTGTAATCACATTTATTGGTTTTGGGATAAATTAGGTTGTCCTAAAAGTATAGGCGATTTGCTAAAAAAGAAAAATGGGTCATATACATACCTAAAATTATCCCCAAAACAAGTCCGCGGTCTATTATTTTGAAATTCAAAAACGATAAGAAAAGACACTTCTAACCACGTATCAACTTAAAATGAAACCTGTTTATCGGAAAACATTTTTCTTAATGTAACCAATGCCATTATCTACTCTTAACTACCATCTTTTAGTAGCTTATGCACTAAAATTATCTCGTATTTTATAAACACTACCCTTATCTCGCACACTCAAAAACATTAACATTGTCTAGCATAAAAACATACTCCATTATTATCTCATATGATTATATACACTTCCATTACCACGAGTTAGTATATACACTATCATTATCCCGAATTTTTAAATACACTACCATGATCAAGTAGTATTACACATGCTACCGTTACCTCGCATTATCATATACACTACCAGCATACCAAATGAATTATATGTATTACCATTATCACGCATTATTATACACACTACCGTTATCTCGCATTATCATATACACTACCAGCATACCAAATTAATTATATGTAGTACCATTATCACGCATTATTATACACACTACCGTTATCTCGCATTATCATATACACTACCAGCATACCAAATTAATTATATGTATTACCATTATCACGCATTATTATACACTGTACCGCTATCTCGCATTATCATATACACTACCAGCATACCAAATTAATTATAATTATGAGGTACTATAATCACATATTAGTATACACACTACCAGTATCTCGCATTATCATATAACCCAGCAGGATACCAAATTATTTTATTCATTACCACTACCATTATCTCGCATTATCATATACACTTCTAGGATACCAAATTATTATATTCATTATCATTGTCACGTATTATTATACACACTACCATTAACTCGCATTATCATTTTCACTACCAGGATACCAAATTATTATATTCATTACCATTATCATGTAGTATTATACACACTACCATTAACTCGCATTATCATATACACTACCAGGATACCAAATTATTATATTTATTACAATTATCACGTATTAGTATACACACTACCATTAACTCGCATTATCATTTTCACTACCAGGATACCAAATTATTATATTGATTACCATTATCACGTATTATTATACACACTACCATTATCTCGTAGTATCACATACACAACCAACATATCAAATTAATATATTCATTACCATTATCAAGTATTATGATACACAGAATCCAGGAATCTGCCCTACTCTTACTCGAATCAAATAGATGCATATGGTTCTTTAACTTGCTTGGAGTGGAGGATAGCCTCCGATATACGGGAACGGGATACACGGTTCCCGTATTTTAGAGGCTGACTTTCACAGAGGCTAAGGTAAAGTGGCGGGATACTAGTGGTATTTGTAGTTTGCTGAACGTGGTCGACAGTGTAAATGTTGATAAACACGATAGTATAAATGTTTGTAAACATTTTTATTACAGATTTATGAACAATTATAGGAAAATTAGATGAATATGTGTGGATGCTAGTACCTTTATTGTTACATACTATACGCTATAGTCAATATAATTGTGAATTGTGAGTGTTCAACTGCAGAACAAACCATTATATTGATAAACAAGAAATGTCACTGTAAGTGATAAATTTCCCCTCGAAATGACTTTTACCCCTAAGTATGACCTTGACCTTGGAGCCACTGATCTGCATTTTGTGCGCGACACGTCGTCTGGTTGTGGTGAGCACTTGTGCCAAGTTATTTGAAAATCCGTCCATTATTGTCAGAGTTATTAACCGGACACGATTGTACGGACGAACGAACGAAGGGACTGACGGACGGACTACTATATGCCACCCTTCGAGGGCATAACAAATACGAGAAGACGAATTGCTTTTTTTTTCCAATAATATATAATTAAATAGCAGATGTCTGTGTTATCGTAGAATACTTTGGAAAGCAAAGCAACCTTTTTCACATGGACAATGACTGATTCCTTACAGCAGCAATTACCAGACAACTGTTTCATGAATCTGAAGAAATTGTTCAAGGAACGTAACAAATACATGATAATTGTGACATCACTCATTGGATGCAGTGTACATATTGACAGAACCTATATAAATTTATTTCAGCAATACGATCTCGCATCTTTTTGTAGCACAGTAACACAATGGTATTACCAGAGAAAAAGACTGCCGATTTGTGATAAAAGAAACATATTCAGTCTACATAATAAGAATGTCAAATTCAATGTCTCGGTATGAATCAGTTTGCATTACGTGGTCCCGCCTTAATTCCATTACGCGATGAGAAAGCTTTAATTAGCAGGGTTTAATTAACCGGATGTGCTCGACAGATGCAGTCGAAAGTAGTTCTCTATTAAACCTCAATCTCCATGCAGAGGTATCGTTCCTTGCACTCACATATATCTCTGCTAACTACTACATTTCAAGGTTTTGGTAAAACCTGTTAAATTGGAATATTTTGCCTGAAATGTTATATCTTTGCGGATCACGCAAAAGGATTTAATATAAACATCGTCATAACTTTTTTAAATACTCCCGTTTCCTAACCGTTCGCCCTACTTTCTTTGACGTTGACAGAGTCAAATGACTCCGGGTAGAGATTGATTAAATATGTGCCAATCTTTCTTTATTTAAAAGCATGTTTAGTACTTTTCGTCATGTTCGTGTTGTTGTTGTTTTATTTGTTTTGGTTTATCGCTTTTAACTGTATTCGGGACAAGTTATTGATATTTGGGAATATTCATGTTCTGCAATGATGAACAATATCCGAATTGCACAAAAGGTGCAGTTTTAATAAACATTGACTATCTTTTTTTCGCTATAAATGTCCAGCAATAAAACAAATCAAAAATCCTTCTTTCACCGGCAACACGCCTCAATGGAATTATTTTGGTCACAGCCGCAGTTTTCAATAATGTTTAATTTACAAAATAGTTTCAAATTTAACTAAATTGCATTTATTGCCATCTAAATTATTATATTTCGTATGTTCAGCATTCCCCATGGACATATATTCGAAACTGGGGATTCCTACCATTTTTTGCACACGACAAACATGCAATGCCCACAGATTCCGTTAACCGTATCAGTCAAATACCACTATGGTTTATGCTGAGAAAAATAAAGTTATTTCAAACATGGAGACTTCTTTTTCACATACGTATTCATTTTCGTATACTGAAAAGGGGATCCTCACAAAGCTAGAACACATACAAGAGAGAAAAAAGTGACGTAGTAGACTCATTTTTATTGAGTATGTCAATGAGACGTAATATAAAGTGCAACACCTCTAACGCTCCCTAACACTGTCTTAAGCGGTATTCAATGACTGGGCTCGAATGTACTAGGTTATAATATCACCTCTGATTCCGAGTCGGAGCGATTTGTTTTACAGCAGGCACATGGCACTGAACAAAAGTTACCAGTGTGAATGTCAGTAAATGCTGAAAAGGACTACATTGGAAGCAAGGAACACAAGCAGACTCGGTTGTTGAATAGGGTGAGGCTGTTCATGTCAGAATATAAGTAATATACAATATAAGACGCAACACCTCTCACGTCTCCTAGCACCGCCCTAAGCAGTATTCTACTTTAAAGCCATAGTGATTGGCCTCGAACATGCCAATGGACAAGTATGTAATAACACTACTGATTAGTAGTGTCACTATTATGACATTTAAAACTGAAAAGATCGAATAGGAAGAATGAGACAAATGGTCCGATAGAAATAACAGCACCCAAACGCAATGACAACGTAGGTCCACACGGCACCACACAGAGAAAATTAACTATACAATGAAAATACAATACACAACGCAAAGAGTGATGAAGACAGGGTACTGATTTGGAACGGTCAGGCATACCCGTTATACTCGTCTCCTAGTAGACCCATTCTAGCCCGGCGCAGGATAGGGCGTACACGTTACACTCATTCATACTTATTACAAGTTGAGCAATTACCAGAATGTATACCCTGCTTTGCATCGTTAACGGTCAAACACATCTTGTTGGAATGTGTAGACTTCGATCCTATGCGTCAAGGGTACTACATTGTTAATAAATAAGACATTACAAACGCAAAAGGGTTGACAATAGGGCTTCCGCCTTGGAACGGTCAGCGGCAAAAAAGGCAGCTGGGGTTTAAACCAGGTTCGAGGGTGCGCCAAACCTCACACTTACCCTACTGTCATCCCAATAAAACGGGACGGTTTAAATAAAGAAATCCCCGCCATGAACTATTCTCTAACCAAAAACGTAGCAGTAATAGGCAATATTAGTAAACCACAAAGATCTCGTGTATATTTAAATACAACAAAAAAATGGCATAGAAAGCCACAAAAAGGGTACTCAATAACTTGGCAGAAGCCAGAGCAACAAGATAACAAACCATTGAGGGAACGACAAGACAATGTTGCAGACAAACATGAAAAACGTCACCGTCCGTTTGGGCTTTAGGTAGACGTCATCCTGGGTAAAGTTTAATGCCTATCTCCAATATTGTCTTATTGTGCCCTTAATGGTGTATTCTGCCTTGTTTGTTAGAGAATATAACCTGTTAGGGATATCTTTGCTTACCTTGTGCCATATTATTGGGATAGCAATAGGTTAAGAGTGGGGTTAGGTGCACCCTATAACCTGTTTAAACCCCCGCGGCCTGTTTTGCCACTGACCCTCCCAATGCAGTATCCATATTACCAACCCTTTTATGTTTGTGATGTCATTACTTGTATTTTAATCATCTTTGCAATTATTATTTGTTTCTTTGAGTGTTTATGGTTGACTGTTGTCCTTGAATGCCACATTTACTGTTCGACTTTTATATCTACTTTTATTCTCCTGTTACTCCGGCTTACAAAGTGGGTAAATTGCATCAACATAGAGGACAGGTTGTGATGTTGAGAAGCATTACCCCATACGAAGTTTCTCGGGGAACATCGATCCAAACTCTCTTCCTACTTGAAAAAAATCAATTTTTAAAATGAAAGATACATATATTAACTTTTATAATTCTAAACCCTCTTGACATCCTTCGAGACCTAGGTTTTTGTTTCGTAATTTAAAATCGGGAATTGAAGAATTTCATAATAAATTTCTTTTAGTTCCTGCTGATAAAGCAGCTAATAATGTAATTATTGTTTGATGCCTACACTACCTCAGTGTTTTATCTCTGGAACTCGGTAGCACTAATTCGTATACTCCAGTTGAATCTACTGAGGATGATGCTGTTTCCACACATATCACTCGGTGCACTACTGTCAGGGCTAGGGTAGATGAAAAGAAAAACAAACTGCCAACTATGCACAGGATTCCTAAATTACATAAAAATCCGAATAAGGCCCGCTTTATATCGAATTATAGTGCCTACACCACTTCAAACATCTTCAAACTTTTAACTGCTTGTCTTACTGCCGTTAAAGATGACGTTAAACAATAGTGTGCTAAAACTTATGAAAAGTCTGGGATTAATTTATTTTTATCTATTAAAAATTCAGGAGACATTCTTGATAACATTTGCAATAAACGTTAAGTTTGTTTCATCTATGAGTACTTATGACTTCTCTATACTATTTACAGCCTTATCACATCACCTTATCAAATACACGCTTATTGCCTTGATTCAAAACACTTTTGCTAGAGCAAAAAACATGTTTGGCCTGTAATAATAGTAAACCGTCTTTTACTAACGGCAGTTAAGACAATTACACTATGTGGACTTGTCAAGAAGTTTGTGAAGCACTCACTTTCCTATTAGATAATATTTTCGTCAGGTATGAAACTACCGTTTATATACAAATTGTTGGTATCCGTATGGGAAAGAACTGTGCACCTCTTGTCGCAGATTTGTTCTTGTGTTGCTATGAAAGAGAATTCATAGTGAGCCTTTCATCCGTTACTCAGACAGATGTAATTGAAACCTTTAATGATACCTCTCGGCATTTGGATGACATACTGAACATTGACAATCCTTTCTTTTCTACTATGGTTAATAATATCTCTCCTAAGGAACTTCAACTCAACAAAGCTAACATTTCTAATGCTGTTGCTTGTTTTCTTGATTTACAACTCTCTATTGAAAATGGAGAAATAATTAGTAAAATCTGACAAGAGAGATGATTTTAATTTTGATATTGTTAATTATGCCCATTTAGATGGGGATGTTACCAGAGCCACTTCTTATGGTGTCTATGTTTCTCTACTTACTCGTTTCTCTAGAGTTTGTAGTCGTGTTGAGAAATTTAATATTCGAAATATTTGTAATAACTAAAAAGCTACTCCAGTAAGGCTACCATTACAATAAACTTCGATACACCTTGGGAAAAGTTTGATACCGTAACGCTGATCTGTTTTTAAAATATAAAAGTAATTTAAGAACATTTCTGCGACAAGGACTATCACATCCGGACTTCTATGGTGATGAGATTTACAAACTTCGTAAGATCCTTGGTCATAATCACTTTCATACAATCTTTATTAAACTTGTTTAAAAGTTTATCGAAAGAGGTTATGACGATCATTTTGCAACGTACTGCATGTTTAGTGGTAGACCCATTTACAGTTCGCCACAGGGACTATGCTTTCCTCTTTGATTGTGCAATGACCGGACAGATTGTGGACCCTATGATGACGTCTACCTAAATCTTTATAGGACAGTAGCGTTTTGTGTTTGTTTTGTATCTTGTCTTGTCGTACCCTTAACGGTACTCACTTTGTGACTTTCTAGGCTTTTATTTTTTATATTATTTATACATTATCATTCATGTGTTTTACTTAAAATGGCTAATAATGCTGCCTTGTTTGTTAGAGATTTTAACCAAGCGCAAATTCTTGTGATGGTGTCATGCAAGAATTATGAATTGTATTTATGTATTTTACCGAGTGTTTTTTATTCATCGATCTGCGTTCTTGAAAGCTTTATAGTGTGACTATCTACGATAAAGGTACGACAAGTACCATGTTTAAGAAACTACAATTGTTTTTGTTATTTCAAACACTAAGCTTAATCGAATAATTGTCACAGATTTTTATCTTAAATACGTAGCAGATATTCCCATTTAATCTGTTTGCAATTAAGTTTGCACAACTACTTCTGTGAACCACATGAAAGATAAGGGATATTATTAACAATATTTTTCCTGCAAACCTTCAAGTGTTCTGTTCGTAACATCTAATTTCGAACAGGTTGCTGTAAGTTTGTATATATCCTATTGAATTTGACACGTTTACGTTCTTTTTTACGTGTATCATTACGAACATCAGATTGTTAGGTATAAACGCAAACTCCCTGAGCCATATTGAATTGAATTGAACTGGAGACTTTATTTTAAGATGGTAGCCCAGTTAATAGAGTTAGTTATCTTCCCTGAGACCTAAACAACAATCTAGTCTCCTACTTCTCTCCTTTGCTTGTGTTCTTTGCTTTCAATGTATTCCTTTTCAGTATATCACTAGTAGCATCTGTTCTGTGCCGTGTGGCTGCTGTAAAGCAAATCGCTCCGACTAAGAATGAGTAGTGATATTATTACCTAGTATTTGTTCTGCAGGCATTCGAGCCCAGTCATTGAATACCGCTTAAGACAGTGTTAGGGAGCGTGAGAGGCGTTACACTTTATATTACGTCTCAATAACATACTCAACAAAATTAAGTCTACTACTTCACTTTGCTCCTTTAGTTTGTTATTCAAACCTTTCTGATATGATGAATAGGATTATATGTGACTGACGTCGCTGCGATTTACGCGACTATTACTTATTAAAACAGAAAAAGAAACAAGTAAAAGGAAGCTCCAAAGCATTCGTCTAGTAGTAAGGTTTTCCTTTGAAAATTATTTTCGGGTATCACTTGGGAGTATTAGCTTTTCGTCCGTTGATAGATATGTAATATACTACTACTACTACTACTACTACTACTACTACTGCTACTACTACTACTACCACCACCACTTCTACCACTACTACTACTTCTACTACTACTACTACTACTACTACTACTAAGAAGAAGAAGAAGAAGAAGAAGAAGAAGAAGAAGAAGAAGAAGAAGAAGAAGAAGAAGAAGAAGAAGAAGAAGAAGAAAAGAAGAAGAAGAAGAAGAAGAAGAAGAAGAAGAAGAACAAGAACAAGAACAAGAACAAGAACAAGAATAAAGAAGAACAAGAACAAGAACAAGAATGTAACATCAGAAAAACCTCATAGATAATGGATTATAACTCAACTACTATCAGGATATGTCATCTTTAACATAATAGCTTATAATGCCCATCTATAACACTCAATATCGTAAACATAAATCTTATAGTAAGAGTTAGAACAAAATAAGTGGAAATAAAAGCGGCATAATTTTATGATAATTCTCCATTATCTACAAAACATGTTTTACTCCTCCACGGAATATTTTCCGTAAATAATCGCAATAAACAATCGTGTCAAGCAAATGCCTCTGTTGTTTATCCATTTTACGCAGCTCAAACCGCAAATTAACTAATAAACAACCATTACACCGACATATGTAGTACTTAATCATAATTTTTTTAATCGATTTTGATGGTATAACTGGGGTATGGTAACACATATAAGCGTTTAAAGACAGTATAAGATACTTAAAGGCATTTGCTGTAGTTTCCATGCGCAGCTTATTTGGGCGACTTCTCTTCTAAAACTATTGGATGGATTTTCCTACAAGTTTACATGAATGTTACTTTGATGTCTAGTTGTATTTTTTGTCTTTTTTTTTTTTTGATTTCTTTTTTTTTTTATTTAATTTTTTTAGATTATTTTTATTGTCTTTATTTAAATAAAGGCCTATTATTAGATACATAAAATAGAAAAAATATAGTATTTTGTAAAAATTCCAACAAAATTAAAAAATTTAAGCATAATGGTACAGTTCCAAAAACCAATATTAAATCTCAATATGCATGGTGACCTATAAATTTAATTGCATATATTGTCTAAATATATGTTCAAATAAGTGCCTAGGAAGTTTGTACAAATTCTGTTATTAGGAACATAACAAAACATAACAAAAAAGGAAAATATACCATATCTATATAATTTCATACAAAACTTGGCCTTTTAGCATAGGGGTAGGGTTTCAAACTTTTTTTACTAAACAAGCATGGGGACCTATCATTTTTATTGCACATTTTGTTTTTATATATGTTAAACTATGTCCTCAGAAAGTTTAAACAAACTCTTTTATTGGGAACATACAAAAAAAAAAGGAAATTGTATCATTATGGGCTAATTTGTGCATAAATTGTGGTAATAGTCTCAACAGATTTTGTAAAAAAAATATAATTTTACATAAAGATGAGCTTTAAATGTTATTGTAATTAAATGTTCTTTACTTTAATACAATTTAAGCAGAATTGTGACCAATAAATAAATGATTAGACTTCAAAAATGTCTTATTTAGCTATTTCATGGACCTGTTCAACTTTTTGGACAGATTGACATGACGGTGGCATTACAAATTATTTTTTAAAACTTTAACAATCGTGGTGACCTACCATTATGTTTGCCTTTTCTGTCTATATATATAACAGATTTACTGTACAAAAAGTTCAAAGCAAATCTGTTATGCAGAAAAAACTATTGAAAATGTCTTTAAGGGAAATTCTAAGGACATATAAGTTATTCAGATAGTATGAGGTTATTTTAGTGTTGAGTACAATACTGAAATCTATTGGACGAGTACCCAGCAGACATAATCCATATTTTGACGAGGCGAAGATAATACGGGAACTTGGACATATATATAATAACATAATTAAATGGTACTGTATATAATACAACGAGATAATGTTAGTGTGTATAATAATACGAGATAATGGTGGAATATAACAATACAAGATAATGGTAGTGTATATCAATAAACGAGATGTGGGTATTTTATATAATGATACTGGATGATGGTAGTGTATATCATCATTACACGAGATAAAGATAATGCATATAATAATACGAGATCATGGAAGTGTTTAATACAAGATAATGGTAGTGTATAGAATATTACGGAATACTGTTAGAATATATAATAATACGGAATACTGGTAGTGTATAGAATAATGCGATAAAATGGCGATGTATATAATAATACGAGATAACGGTAGTGCTTGTAATACTATGTTTCTATAGTGCGTGTGGCGGCTGTACAAAGTCGCCCTTACTGGTCCTTTGTGATCATCAAACCCGCTTTTTGTGGTTTTAAAGTAGAATACCTACTTAAGCCGTACCTAGATGAGTGAGAGGTGTAGCAACGTATATTACTTCTCATGAACAGGCTTAATAAAACCGAGTGTGCTACGTTTATCTCTTGTTTGTGTTTGTTGCTTCGAAGGGATCTCCATTTCGGTATTTATTGAATATTATTAATACTTGAATGTTGTTTGACAGCTCAGCACCTCGGTATAGACTATTTAGATTCGCCCCAGAGAGATGGGAATGATACATAGACACCTATCTCACTCTTATTAATGAAAATCTTCATGTGGCCTAACGACGTTGCGTTGTTATCCTTCTTGCCTCTCACTGCTGCGGGTTCGAATCCCACTGTGAGCTCAACTTGTAAGTCAGGAAATTTTGATTCTTAGGGAAGGGAAGGTGTACAGTACTGGAAAATTGGATGGTCTGCCTCCACCACAAACAAAATGTCGACCCTCATATATAACCTTACATGTGTTGAAAATGACGTAAGTACCATTATGATACAAATAAACAAAGCTTCATGTGGTTCTTGATCGTGCTGAGATGTTAGACTCCGGTAAACGGGACCGGCGGTGTACGTCTCCAAAAACGGGCAAGTGCTTTGCCCGAGAACACATCGACGCAAAACTTCAACATAATAATGGTGTTTATTACTTCAACATAATAATAGTGTTTATTACATCAAGATAATAACGGTGTTTAGTACTTCAACATAATAATTGTGTTTATTACATCAACATAATAACGGTGTTTATTACTTCAACATTTTAATGGTGTTTATTACTTCAACATACTTCAACATAATAATTTTGTTTATAACATCAACATTTTAATGGTGTTTATTACTTCAACATAATAATTGTGTGTAACCGGGTACAGGTATATGGTGAAATATCGATTCCTAACCGTGTGTCCTCGATAGCTCAGTGGTTAGAGCCCTGGTACGGTAAACCAGAGACCCTGGGTTCGAGTCCCGGTTGATGAACGATTTTTTCACCACCTGTTATATTTGGGGGCTCGTCCGGGATCGCCATTGTCGCCGCCTCGTTATAGGGGTGTTGAAGTTATTGTCGCCGCCTCATTATGAGGGGTTCGGATTGAAAACAAGATTCGTTTGTTCTCTGTATATCTGAATATATATATTACAAATATATATATTCAGATATACGGAGAACAGACATATTACAAATATATATATTCAGATATACAGAGAACAGACAAATATATATATTCAGATATACAGAGAACAAACGAATCTTGTTTTCATTACACCCCCTACAACATCACTCCCCCCACCCCATAATGAGGCGGCGACAATAACTTCAACTCCCCCATAATGTGGCGGCGACATGTGTTTATTACTTCAACATAATAATGGTGTTTATTACTTCAACATAATAATCGTGTTTACTACATCAACATAATAATTGTGTTTATTACTTCAACATAATAATCGTGTTTATAACTTCAACATAATAATTGTATTTATTATTTCAACATAATAATCGTGTTTATTACATCAACATAATAATGGTGTTTATTACTTCAACATAATAATCGTGTTTATTACTTCATCATAATAATTGTGTTTATTACATCAACATAATAATGGTGTTTATTACTTCAACATAATAATGGTATTCATGAGTTTATAGACTTTAGCAAACTGTTTCCGAGTTTCACCATATTTGACTTTTGAAGATTTCGTTTTATAAGGTCTTGGATAAGTTTTATAATGAATGCAAACCACGTGTGTACTGCAGAGTAATATCTCTAGTTTATTTGGGGGAAAAAGGAATGTTCAGCTTGTAAACGCTTTACCTTTATTATTAAACAGGCTTCAACTTTGACTCAGTTTTAAATAAGACTTCGAATTAGTACGGCAATGAGAACAAATGCGTTGCAATGTGTCATTGGCCATTATATGTGTCATTGCCCATTATGTAGTATCACTCCACTCAAATGTTACTATTTGAACAGTGAGGGCATACTCATGCCCTCTTGGGACTTTTGTTCTCATTTATATTGCACACTTTAATTAGCGAAATGATGAAGATTTAGAAACGGTATCACACGTGCTGAAGTGGTATAAGTTCAAGATTAGGAGGTCTACTAAATGTACGTACTAATCTTATGGACATAGCTAATAAACTCTTTGACAGTGCATCATATAATTTTGAAACATGGTGGTAGAATCAACAATTATCGTTTACTATAATTGATTAGTTTCGACGACAATTTCTCAAACATGTGTAATTGATTAGTAATAAAATTGAGCTAATGATATATTTTATAATGCTGCTTAATTGCTATGTTTATGTTGGGCATTTTGAGGTATTATTTCCGTTTGAGATATATATACAAATACAAATACAAATATTTTATTCACTGAGTTCATACATATACATGAAAACATGAGGTAATGCATATAGAATATATCGTACAAGGCTCTATTACATTTATTATTTAGTATTAACAATAGATTTTTAGACAGATTTAAATCAAGTGAATTTAGTTTACTAAATTTATTGGAGGAGCCAAATTCTATTCGTAATTTAAAATGCCTGTACCATTTATGTATAGTTCATTTTCACAACACTGTCGAAGAAGTAATTTACCACCACACTCTCACATGACTCAGTCTTTACACACATTTTCCAAATCTCATAATAACATATACGCATACACTTCTACTTGAATCTATTCAATATTTGCTTTTCAAATTCACACGCTATTTTAAATTTGGTCTTGTTTGTTGAATTCATAATGTTGTAAAATGTATGTATATTCGGCTTTTTATAGTATTTCTTCTTCAAAAAAGTCTTGCATAACATACTGTTTTACATGTTAAAAGGTAATGATATTCATATCCTATATCTTCATTACATAAGTACAAACTCTGTTATTATGCACAATTTTATTCCAGCGTCCAGTTTCAATGGTAACTTATGATTTCTTGTTCTAAACTTTACCATATACTTGCGTAGTTTACCACGTACTTGCGTAGTTTACCACGTGTATCTGTCAAGTATATCTCAGTTTGCAAGAATAGACATACTTCTTATAGATAAGCACAACTAGATACAACATATAATCAATATCTGTTGAGCATGGTGTGCCAAGAAAAATGGACTCCGGTTTTAATTCTATTGAAATATTGCATTTTTCAAATAAATCACTAAACAACTTTATTAATATGTTCTTGGCTGACATACAGTTCTTGCAAACTGAGAAAATGTCTACCTAACTATACGATATTTTTAGAACAAGTAAAAAGTTACAGAGCTATGGAACTATTCTCAACATATATGTACCCCTTATACATATCTAATGCAATTAAATCAAGGTGGAATGCAGTTCAAAATATGTTGTGATATAAGCTGTGTAAAATGTTTGTGATACATTAGTTCTAATGCTTTTATTTACAACTGAGAGGAAGTTAAATCCATTCCACATATTTAATGAAGTTATAATTTACTATAGGAGCAGGTAGACTATAATGCATCTATATATGTATGGTATATAAATGTTTGTACACTTGATATTCAAATAAAATGTTAAAAAAAAAAAAGTATATCTCAAAGCCAAATTTAGTTTTAAATAATCTGTATGCTAGAGTTTTCAACTATTTCATACCATTTGTTTAAAAATAGATCTACGAGCTGTTGATGCGCAGATGCAATCAACCACTTACTATTTGGAGAGTTGTGCGTTTCCCAGATGCCACTAAAACCACATTTAATTAACATTTCTTTGATACATTTAAACCATTTACAATTTAATTTTTCTTTGTACTATTGCTATATTTGTATAAGCTATGCAATACTATGTACACATCAGCTGAGAGTTCTGAGAGTTAATTACTTTCTGGAGACACTATCTTTGACCAAAATGAGAACATTTTCGTGTAAATATCAATTGAGATTGGCATAGTACCGGTTTCCCCATACACCATACAATTTGGTGTTTTTATATTTAAGACGTGTTTTGAAAACTTTAATTGCACTCTTTCTATTATTTCTAAATTACCAAACCCCCAGATTTCAACTGTTTTATTAAAGATGTCAATTTGTAAATAGATTGGTAGACAAATATGCTTTGCTTTTTTCAGTAGGCTGTAGAGAGCTCTAGTGGCTTGAATGGCAATATTTTTTAGCATTATAGAATGATCCACTTCTGCTAAATAATATTCCCAAATATTTGTACTACGATACGATGTCTAAAGTGTCGTAATTTAATCTAAATGAATAATTCCCTGGCCTACCAATCGAAAATACTAGAATTTTAGATTTTGATATGTTGACTGTGTGTTTCCATGTATCGCAATAAATTTGATAAGTATTAAGGGCTTCTTGTAGATCATCTGCTGTTTCGCATACAATGACAGTGTCATCTGCGTATAACAAAATAAATAATTTTAAATATATAAGTACGTCGTTGTCTAATTAGTGTTCTCGACAACTTACTCCGTTTACATTAACATTTTGCTTTTGTGAAAAAAATGCAAGTAAATCATTTAGATATAAAGAGAACAATAACGGCGAGAGATTTTCCCCTTGTCGTACGCCTATATTACATTCAAAATAGTTGGACCTTACACCATTTAATGTTACACACGACTTGATAATGTTGTACATTTTCTTTATGAGGGTGAACTATTTTGCCATTTATGTCATGTGATACTAATTTATACCATAATACTGATCTCCAGACTGTATCAAATGCATTTTTTAAATCTATAAAAGCGCAAGAAATTTATAATAAGAGAGTTAAATATAAACATATTATCAACAGTAGAGAAGTTTTTTCTAAATCCAGATTGATAGCTATTAATACGATCGTAATCATCTGCAAACTTCGTTAACCTAGCGTTCAATATTGCTGTGAAAAATTTACCAAGAAAACTTAATAGAGTAATAATAGGTCTGTAATTGTCTATAGAATAGATAAGAAAGGAAAGTAATAGAATAGAATAGAAAAGTGCTTTATTACCAATAACAGGCCCACAAGGCGCATATACAACACGTCAAATATATCAATTAAACAATGTAAATACAATAATACGAATAAGAATAAAAAGGGAAAATATATGAAATAAAGTTATATTCATTATGATTATTGATATGCAAACAATTTACCAGAATGCAAAGGCAACATGATATATACTAAACCAAATTGCTAAGTATCAACCTAAGAATATGTCAATAATATTCTCATTATTTAAGATGGGTTACAAATAAAACAAAATGTTAATAGTCATATTTATTGGAATAAGCTGGCCATGGCTTCAACAATATATAGTGTAAAATAAAATGTGTAGTTAATCAAATTGGAACATTTCAGGTAAATCTAATGTTCATAGTCCAAACTAAGTTTAAATTGTAACTGACCACTGTACAGTGTAAACCCTGGGAACAGATGTTCACAAAGATAAGTCTTAAAATTAAAAACATCTTGCATAGAAAATAACAAAGTTCTTAGAATACTGTACAGTGTAAACCCTGGGAACAGATGTTCACAACGACAAGTCTTAAAATCAAAAACGTTTTGCATAGAAAATAACAAAGTTCTTAGAATATTTTAACTACACTATGCTGTGTCCGCGATTGCACCGTCAATAGAAGTATTTGAAAACTTCGTGTAGGTTTATCCCCAAAGATTGCACCAATGTGGACCACCGCAAACGAGATCCGGATGAAGCCATGACGACGACGACAGACCACTAGGCATCTAATCTCATCATGCATCGATACCACAACGTCTTGCACCGTCAATAGTAGTATTTGAAAACTTCTTGTAGCTGTATCCCCAAAGATTGCACCAATGTATACCACCGCAAACGAGATTCGGATGGAGCCATGACGACGACGAAAGACCACTAGGCATCTCATCTCCTCATGCTTTTCGCTGAAATATATACACGACAAGCCAAAGACATAGGTACCAAATACAATATAAATAACAAACACAGGGGGAGAGTGGATGGGTTAGTTTGGAGATAACAAATAAATACCGATTTTTAGAAAACAAAAACAGATCGATACTGACCAAATGGCGGTCACTGCAAAGAGGTGTATGCATTAGAATTACACGTTCATAATAACCTCTGATTTCCACCCACTGAAATAATTAGTATTTGTTCCCTGGTAAAACAAATCCCATTATAAAATAAAATGTGTAGTTAATCAATTGGAACTTTTCAGGTAAATCCAATGTTCATAGTCCAAACTAAGTTTAAATTGTAACTGACCACTGTACAGTGTAAAACCTTGGAACAGATGTTCACAAAGACAAGTCTTAAAATTAAAAACTTCTTGCATAGAAAATAACAAAGTTCTTAGAATACTGTACAGTGTAAACCCTGGGAAAAGATGTTCACAACAAAAAGTCTTAAAATTAAAGACTTCTTGCATAGAAAATAACAAAGTTCTTAGAATAGTTTAACTACACTATGCTATGTCCACGAAATACCGCCACATGCCACTCATGCCGCGTGGCACCGCCAAACATGGGGAAAGCGGAACACAGCTTAGATAATAAAAAACCTCCAAAGAGGTATGACAGACGTACTTCAACCAATGAAGCGATTATGTCATGTCATATACAAAATCAAAAAACTTTAAAAATCAACCAAAAAACCTCCAAAGAGGTATAACAGACATACTTCAACCAATGAAGCGATTGTGTCATACCACACGCCGCGTGGCACAGCCAAATATGGGGGAAGCGGAACACAGCTTAGACAATAAAAACCTCCAAAGGGGTATGACAGACGTACTTCAACCAATGTAGCGATTGTGTTATGTCATATACATAAACAAAATCAAAAAACTTTAAAAATCAACCATAAAACCTCCAAAGAGGTATAACAGACATACTTCAACCAATGAAGCTATCGTGTCATGTCATATACAAAAAGCTACAAAAAGCACAAACAAAAACCTCCAAAGAGGTATAACAGACATACTTCAACCAATGAAGCGATTGTGTCATGTCATAATTTATAAATAATTTATGAAAGTTACTAAAAAGGCTCAACAACAGTTTGTTGCGATAAAATAGCTACGGAGAGCTAATATAACCCAAAAAGGGTAAATATAAAAATTATCTATACGATTGCCAAGCCACAGCCAAGCATTAAGGTTGAATGTATAATGTCTTCAATTTAACTTATGAAACATTGAATTCCTTGTTGTAAACCATTCACAAACAAGGCTTACCTTATAAAATAAGTGTACATCATCCCAATACAATATTGTCTTAAAAACAACAAACAAATGAACTTTTATAAGATTTCAATATTTAACATAAAAAACATCGACTTTTGCTTCGTTAGGATTAATTTAAAAGCTCCAAGTTAAAATAATGTTTGGGCAGGCCCCACTATTTATCGTCCTTAATAGAAATACAATTACCAGGCAACAAAGCATCATCTACTTCCTTGTTCATGAGTATGAAATGCCACTATATACATTCATTGGCAAGAAATTAAGCAGTTCAATATATATTTCCAAATTCAACACAAAAAGTGTTATAGGCCTACTTTGACATTCACAATAGAAAACTAAATGTCCATAAACTCTTCGATCAAAAACGGCAGAAGCCCAATTGTATACAGTTCCGTGCGATATATTCACTTTGGCTTTCATAGTACGAGTCTGGTCTGCAATTAGCTTAGTTCATAAGCCAGGTCTAAATGTTTGTTCCTGGCTATCATTTATACTAGCAAATTGTAAACGGAGAGCTTAACATATGATACCAACTACTGAAGGTCTCTATGGTACGTCTCGTAACCGCATGTCCGATACCCAGTTATTCGACATAGGTACATTGTTGATTGGCCTTTCGACATCGTGATGGTGATACAAACTGAAGTGCAAGGTATGGCGTAAAATAACCTTTAACACAGAGATCTAATTATAATTAAAACAGCATCAGCCACCACTCTGTATGAAAACAACAGCCACTGAA
Source organism: Cyrtodaria siliqua (assembly GCA_037043455.1). Lineage (NCBI taxonomy): Eukaryota > Metazoa > Mollusca > Bivalvia > Adapedonta > Hiatellidae > Cyrtodaria > Cyrtodaria siliqua. Next base: position 42,818 of record JAWPHD010008761.1, read on the forward strand.
TGAAAAGATCATTGTACGCAAACAGAATAAATGTGTAAAGCTGACTGCTACACAAAAAAATTAGGACAATATACTGTTATAGCAACAGCAGACACAACAGTAAGTAAAAAATATCTGTAATAAGCAAAACAAACTGTGACATATATCTATCATCACTTTGACAAAAGAACAATAGCATAGACCTGCAATCAACAGGCCGCCAGTTGTCAATAATAAGAAGGATAAAAATATAGGACAGGGAAAGCAGCATTCAAGGACGACAGTCAACCACAAAACACAAGAACAAACACGCAAACAGACAAACGAAAAGGCAAAAGTAATAAAAAATGCAAACGACATCACAAACACAAAAGGGTTGACAATAGGGCTACCGCCTTGGAACGGTCAGTGGCAAAGTAGGCCACTGGGGGTTTAAACCGGTTCTAGGGTGCACCAAACCTCACACTTACCCTACTGTCATCCCATTAAAACAAGACATTGTAAATAAAGAAATCCCCGCCATGATCTAAACTCTAACCAACAAGGCAGCATCAATAGGCATTATAAGTAAAACACAAATATGCTCGTGTAAATATAATACAAAAAGACAATAGCCTAGAAAGCCACAATGAAGGTACTCAATGACTTGGCAGAAGCCAGAGCAGTAAGAGAATACACCATTAAGGGCATGACAAGAAAGAACATGGACAAACATCAAACGCCACCATCCCAATGGGCTTTAGGTAGGCGTCATCATAGGGTCCACAGCCTGTCCGGTCATCGTACAATTAAAGAGGAAAGCATATTGGCGAAATGTAAAAGGGTCCACCACCAAGCATGCAGTACGTTGCAAAATGATAGGGTCATAACCTCTTTTGATAAACTTTTTAACAAGTTTAACAAAGATAGTATGAAAGTGATCATGACCAAGAATCTTACGAAGTTTATAAATCACATCACCATAGAAGTCAGGTTGTGATAGTCCTTGTCGCAGAAGAGTCCTTAAATTACATTTATATTTGAAAAGAAGATCAGGGTTACGATAATAAAATTTTGCAAAGGTTTTACGAAGTTTATGGTAACGGTAACCCTGATTGAGTAACTTTTTAGTTATACAAAGATTACGAATATTAAAGTCCTCAACTCGAGTACGAGCTCTAGAAAAACGAATAAGTTGAGACAGATACACCCCATAAAAAGTTGCTCTGGGAACATCCCCATCCAAGTGGGGATAATTAACAATGTCAAAATTAAACTCATCTCTCTTGTCATAGATTTTGCTAATTATTTTACCATTTTCAATTGAGAGATCTAAATCAAGAAAAGAAGCGTTATTATCAGCTATATTTTCTTTATTAAGCCGAAGTTCTTTAGGATAAATATTATGAACCATAGTTGGAAAGAAAGGGTTGTCAATGTTCAGTATGTCATCCAGATACCGAGAGGTGTCATTAAAAGCTTCAATAACATCTGCCTGGGTATCTGGTGAAAGACTCAACATGAAATCCCTTTCATAGCAAAATAAAAACAAATCTGCGACAAGTGGTGCACAGTTCGTACCCATAGGGATACTAACAATTTGTCTATAAACGGTGGTACCATACCTGACGAAAATATTATCTAATAGGAAGATGAGTGCTTCATAAACTTCATAGCAAGTCCACATAGTATAATTGTCTAAACTGCCGTTAGTGAAACGCTTTAATATTATGACATGCCAAAAATGTAGTATTTTCTCTAGCGAATGTTTTTTGAATAAGAGAAATTAGCTTGTCTTTAATAAGATGATGTGGTAAGGTTGGATATAGTGTAGAGAGGTCATAAGTACTTATTGATGAAACTTGACCTTTATTGAAAATGTTATCAAGAATTAAATAAAAGCACATACAGTTGTATTATAACCTATTGTCAATATACTTTGAAAGAAACACTAGGGCGAGATATCTAAGTACTGGCGACATGTTAATTACATGCTCAGCGACATACTCACACTCTTGGTGTAAAATAACATAACAGGTAGTATATACCATTTTCAGCCATTTTCAGACTCCTGGTGTAAAGTTTGTATATTCATTAACCAAGTGTAAAAAGTGACAATTTATACCGGTTTGTTATAACTGCGACAACAAAAAGCGCACCACTTTACACACACTAAGAATATGGTTCACCTTAATACATTCCTGTTAGGCGCCATATAACCTGTCATGTGTTGGTGCGCCTTAAAACCCAATTCAATTCAATTCACTTTAATTCTAGGCCAATTGCCGACACCCACTGTAGAAAGTGCATATTTCTCTAAAGTGAATAGAAATAATGTATGTTCTTTGTTTTTGTTATCTGTTGTTGTTGCTGTATTTTTTAATTGAATTAAAAGCCATACTAAAGTGTTTAGAAATGAGCCCTGTTCCCTTAACGTTGTGACATCTGTTCATTTAGCCACACATTTGCGATACCAGTACTTCACTCGCAGTCTGCGTCTTCGCCTTACACATTCCGATCCTGGTTGACTTCCCATGATCAGCATCACACGATTAAACATTTTCCCACAAACTCTTGAGATACCACGAAATCCCGCTGTAAACCGAGTGGCTCTATATAAACATGGGCTCTTAGACTGTATTTTCGGCAAAACTGTTTACTGAAATAAATTGCTAAAATGAAAAACACCTGACAAATTTATCTAAACAAAAACATGTTTGACCCTGTAATTTATCCCTGTGAAGGTAAAGCAAATGCAGAAATTAAAGCACAATATAAAAAGCATATTTGCTCACTATGATATTGATTACAACTATAAAATATTTCATAACTCAACAACTCAAAATATGAAATTGATTTGCAACCGGTTAAATGCAGATTTTATGTCCATTGTTCCCAGTAATGCCACGGGTTAAATGTTACTTGGTCAAATGTGCAGGAGTGCCGTTAGAACCATTATCTTCAGATCCACTCTATCTTGCACTTCTTTTGTCCCTCTCCCCCGAGCATACGGTCTTTTTGATACCCTTTTTGGCATAAAACCAGAGGCAAATGGTTTAATGATGCTACTCCAGTGAGACAGGATAAGGTTTATATATTTGATAAAGTTTATATATTGTTATATTATTTTTTTTATTTTTTATTTTTATTTTTTATTTTTTATTTTTTTTTATTATTATTATTATTTTTTCTTTCCCCCTATGAATCCTGAATACTGTCGTGAGCTTCAATAAATTTACCAAATTTAATATGCAATAACAACATTATATATATATATGTTGTTGATTTTTTAGATTTTTTTTTTAGAATAATGTTAGGCTATGTCCCAGAAATCGACATCAACACTTTCGTTTGACACTATTGCAACATTCTGACGTGATAGCCTTGCGCTTCACTTGCAATGTCACCCTACATAATGCCATACTTATGCTAGGCTATTCCTGACAAATGGAAATAAACACCTCAAGTTCTTCAAATATTATACCTACCTTTCGTACATTATTTAAACAAAAGTGTTACTATAATATTTTTCTAGGACTGAAGCTAAGTTATTTCGCCGCCTTGGCAAGGTCATCCACCATCAAGCATGTACCGGCCGCTTTATCAACGATAAAACAAACACATTTAGTAGTTTACACATGCATATACACGTACAACAGTAGGAAAGCCAGCCCCATGGCGTAGGAATATTTATCAAACAAGGTCACGTGATAAAATCGATAACAAAATGACATTATCGGGAAAATTGTCACTGGTCAGATTTCTTCACCTCTTATTTATAAACTGTGATTATAACAAAACACCATTACAGATCGTTGTTAAAGTAATAATATTCACAAACTACATTGGTCGAACAGAATTGGTGTACACTTCGTGTAATTCCCATTACTAGTTGAAGGTATTTTTCAAAGGGATGAATTTAGGTTGTTTTAAGGTTTAAATTGCAAAAAATGCGCTTTTAAATCAAAATCGATTTATTTTGTCATTTTAGAAGCGAGAATAAAAACAAATGCATGTACACGTAGATAAATCTTTAGTCCATATGCAAATTTTTAATGAAATCGGAGACAAGTACTTTTTTTTTCCCAAAATTAACTAACATGACCCACGGACTCAAAGACGGCATAATGCATATATATTTACAGACGCGACCGGGTACACAATAAATGAAATAATTCCATTATTTCAATACATATATTTCAAATGTATGTATCCATGCATTCCAGATTAAATTCCTGATCTATACATGCTTTTGGTTTATGCCGGAGTGCTCAGAATAGGTTTTAACAAACAAAATTGTAACGGTACGTCGGGAAAGGAAATGAGGATTGTGAAAATATATGTTGCAGTGCTAATTTTCTGAATCCGAAAAAAATGCAAAAAAGATAAGTTTTAACAGCGAGAATTAAATTTTTTCACGAAAGTGTTCATTGACATGTCTACTATTAAAACAAAAAATTTAAAGTCAATCAGAAAAAAGTACTTTTTTTTCCCCAAAATTAACAAAGTACACCGTGTTCGCTAAAATATGAACAATCGCCTTTCGAAGTTAATGTACACGCGGGATATAAAACCATGAAATTGTGAAATCCTTTTTAAGAGATATATTGATTTCAACATTGTTCTGTATTTAATAAATTATTAGAGTAGAATGTTCACCGTTTTTCTCAAGGACACCATTACGGTAGTATCTCTGCAGCCCCGCCCCTCATTCCACCCCCACCACCCTCCATACCGTATTGATTAGGCTGCTAATGCGCAGTTTTAATCAAATTTGATTTATTTCATCATTTTAGAAGCGAGAGAAAAAAACAAAAGCATGTACGCGTAAATACATCTTTCCTCTGTAGATATGTAAAATATTAAAAAAATCGGAGGCAAGTACCTTTTTCCCCCGAAAATTAACAAAGTACACCGTAATCGTTTAAATACGCCGAATCGACGTTCCAAATCGATCTTCGCACGGACTAAAATTGTGGAATTATGAATTCATTTATAAAGATAAATCGATTACAGCATTGTTCAGTAGTTGTTATATTTTTGATGTAGTATGTTAACAGTATTTATGAGAGCAACATTACGGTAGTATCCCTCCAACCCCGTGGGTTTCCCCCCTCCAACCCGTACACACAATACGTTGTGTATTGCTGAGAATGCGCCTTTTATTCAAATCGATTTATTTCGTCATTTTAGAAGCGAGCATAATAACAAAATCATATAGATACATCTCTCCTCTGTATATATGTAGAATTTCAATAAACGGAGACAAGTACGAATTAAGTAACAGGACCGTCCGACCCAAAGACGGCAACATTCATATGTATTAAGGAAAGACGACCGGCTACAGAAACAATTAAATAATTTCGTTATGTAAACACATATATTTAAAATGTATGTGTTCATGTATTTTACACTAAATTTTGTATCTATACATGCTTTGGGTTTATGTCAGAGTGGCCAATTTACTTTAACAAACAATGTTGCAACGGTATATCGGAAAATGAAATCATGATGGCGGCAACTTACTTGCAGAGTTAATTTTCGAAATCAGAAAAAGCGATAAACTAATATAAGTTTAACAGGCAGAAAGAAGTATATTCTTTTAACTGTTCGTTTAAAACTGAGGGGGCGACTCGAGTTTTAAAGAAAGCAAGATTGGCATGTGTACCTTTAACCAAGTAAATAAATGACTGACGAGTAACAAACATGATTATGTGTAGACTCGAAGATTTCATAACATAAACGTGGACATGACATTGTGTCAATGGAGCACTTGCCAGATTTGTGGTGTTGTGAAATACTGTACGCGTGAATCCAAAAAGTGCGGGTCGTTTATATTTATAGGGCATATATAGTTATATATATATATATATTTATATATATTATTCTTTTATATTTATATGGTCCCAGAACGCAGTCATACTCACTACTATATTGAAAGTAAATACTGAATATACATGTGCGGTGCGTTACGATTTGTAGTATTTGAAAACAGACATATTAAGCATTTCCCTGAACATATATACTATATGCATAGAAGTATTAATTATATCCTGGAAAAAAAATACATGTTTGTTTTCAGCAGTTGAAATCTACTATATTCTGCGAATATTGCTATTTTGAAAATTTGAATACGTCTGTTTTCATCAAATAGCATGTTTTGTTTGTTTTAATATATATTTGTTTAATGTATGATTTTAAAAAAAAAATGGATGATCGGAATATGTCTTACACACTGTTGAATCCTGTAATTTAACAACAAGTGGTTTGGTTCACAGGCGACAGTATCGGTGAACAAAACCACTTGTTTTACTGGATTCAACATTGTGCAAGAAAATATTCATATATTATACCATTAATATTATAACATGTGTGTTGTAACATATGCTTATCCTTGGATAGTGGATGTCTGCAGGGAACTTGACCTTTTACCTAAAAATCAAACGATCATCCTCTTTCCACTGTCCAACAATGAAGTTTCATGAAATTTGCTTTAGGTATGAGGAAAAACTGTGTGGGCAATACTTTTCATTTTCCGGTCATGGTAACGGACCTTTCAACTACTGACTTCAAAATAAACAGGGATTATCATTTCACCAAAGGCATTCAAAGTATGAAGTTTTATGAAATCAGCTTCAGAGAAAGTAATAAAGAGTTTGTACAAAGTTTCGTCAAAATCCAACAAGTAGCGCAGACAAGATTTGTGACAGACGAACGGAAAGGCCAAATCTAATCTGTCTCACCTACCACTTTGTGGTGGAAGACATAATTATAAAGACAATATTTTAGTTCATATGTATACTTTATTAAGCAAATAATTGAGCGAACATAAACTTCAGCATTGACTCTGGCCAGTGGTGTACATGTAGTCTTCTTCCACATGACGTGCAGACTGAAAGAAAAAAAAGACATAGAATAAAAATATAATATAAGTCGAGCAGAGTATTCAATTTGAATCAGGTGTTGCGAGAGGGATCTAGGGCATGTTTAGGGGAATGGGACAGTTTAAAATTTAATTATTGTTTAACGCCTCATCAACACGTTGTTTAGGTTATTTCGAACCGCCCGAAAGAGAGGAGGAAAGATACATAGGCATCCACGAACCCTGCCCTACGCTTACTACCGATTAGATACCTATGGTTCTTTAACGTGCTTGGAGGGAGGACAGACTCCGATACACAGGACCACCCGGTTTACGTTCCCATCAGACGAACGAGGCTAGCAGGACTCATCGAAGTAACCCAGTGGCGCCAGTAAGAATTGAATCCGTGTTCACTGGATTCAAAGCCGATATGCTATAAACGTCCCTTGACCAAAACTGAGTAAATGGCACATCAAGTAAAGGGTCAATACATATTATATTGTGTATCATACGAGTATATGATTGAACTGACATGATTATAGAACCATTTTAATGTATGTTTCACCCAACAGTACAGCAAGAATCTATTATAAGGAAAGTTAAATCTGACAGAGGGTGCAATGCTTTATAAGCCATTTTTACTAGAAGGGGAATAAAATGCAAGTCTGGCCAAAAATCTAAAATTGTTAAATTTTACACGTTTTGTTCATAGGATATTTTACTTTAACGACTTAGTAAGGTCATTTTACATGGGGAGAAAACATTAATATACAGCTATTTATTTTCTCTCTCAAAACCTGGTGATGCCGCTAGTTTTAGAAATAAAACATGATTAAAAGGGCAGTTGAGAAGACACTTTTGTAGATGTGTTCTGATGTGAAAATGTGTAAAACAGACACAAGATTCAAAATTTGCTCTGTGTCCCTTTAATAAATTGAGGACCCATCACATAGACCAATTAGATGATGTTAAAGGGATACACGGCAATCTTGAAGTATTTATCAAGCTTTAGAATTAGCATCTCCATTTGTTAACCTGGTAACATGTTAAATTTAAACCTGCTTGCATTAAAAGTTAAATAAATTATTATAGGTGCACTATTATCAACAGTAAGTAATGTGTAAAACAATTTCTTCTGAACTATTCTAATAAATAATATTAATGATGCACAAATGCAAACTATGCAGAAAAAATAACCGAACTCCAGAAGTTTTAAACAAGTAAAGACTGCCTAGTGTCCCTTTAACACAACTTGTTTTCGCATGTATCCAGTACATGTAGTTTACACGAGCTCATATGACAATCACGCTGCACTATCACTGAATTTTTTTTTTACTCTAACTTTGAACAGCACCGTGCAAGCATAACACAAGCTCCATTTAAAGAACTACACAAGTGCAAACAATTTGTAAAAGGCTCTTACCTCCATATGATCCAATGGCATTTAATACGGCTTGACATTCTGAAGTCGTCAGTATCAATTCACTTAGAGCTGCTCAAGGGCACGATTCACATTTGAGACCTCTCTGAAAACAACATCAATCCAATGTCAATGATCAAACAGACATAGTTTATCCTTTGTTATACATAATGTAACATATTTAAAAAAGAAAAGATAAAATAACTAAATTGAATAAAGCATTAATACTACTTGTGCTCAATAACACGGTTAATGTAATAAAAACATCTCTCATCATTCATTATACATGTAAAATATAATGTAGCCCAACTGGAGATCCATTAAAAACATTGTTCCACTTTCACAGCATATTTCCAGCCCATGGAATAGTCAATTCTTTTGAGACACACTGGAGGCAAGCGTAGTAGCTACACCGCCTTAAAGGCTTTTAAGTGAAATGTACTTTCTCGAAATTTCGTTGTTTTTTTCGCAACAGAATGTAAATAAATGTAAATTCAAAATCGCTTCCTTGCCTCAATACTTTACTGTACATAAATATGAATCTGACCGATTTCAGTCAAATGTCTATGGCAGATTACATTGTTTCAATGGTAGTTGTATCGGGTTATGTAGTCACGAATGTGCGAGAAAATGGGGATAACATAACGATATAGAGACAACGCTAACTATTTACATTCATGCATCTGAGGGGTGGGGGTGGAGGGGGTTTCTAGTTTTCTTACCCCTTCCTTGTTTTCGGTATGCAAGCTCCATCTACCCCCGCACCCCCATCTACCGTACTTGGGTGGGGGCGGGTGCGGGGGACATTGATAGCATTTCTACTAGCAATTGTTTTATTCCACGAAACGTTCTACAGTTTACAGTACATCCAGTTACTGGAAAGATCGGAGTACACGAAAAACACTTATAGTGATTATGAACTTTCTATTATACACTATACACTACTTTTTTAGGCACTGTATTTGGCCAATGTCTAAATATGCACGATCTAAAAGGGGTGTGTACTTTTTATTAACAAACACATTTTAATGACAAAACAAATACCTTGATCATGGACCTCCAGCAGCAGACAATAATTCCAAATCCAACTTGCAACAACATGTCAATTTCACGTGTCAAGTTATGTCACGGTGACCTGTCAGTCACCAACACTGCATCGTGTTGACACATAATGGGACGTTATTTCGTCCGGTAAGGTATTAGTGTTTACATAATCTACGATATGAAACACTGTACGCGTGTTGTTAGACTCCATAGGTACCCGTAGTGCTCGCCGACGTAGCGTGCCCAATTTCGTGTGTAATAAATTGGCGTCTGTTTTAATTAAAAATTCGTAAAATAGTCCGTAAAATACAAAGAAATAGTCCATGTTCGCGGAGTTAAAATGCGAACAGAACTGATATGTTATAGGTCCGTGGCGTTCCTACTGCAACGTTATTTTATTTACTTTGTATTCGAATAATTATATTAGTCATCTAAATGTGTATATACGACAAGACCAAAACATCCTGGATGAATGATGTAAAAGAAATTGATGTGCTCATCGACACACACATTCTGTTGTTGCGTATTAACAATTGGTTTCGAGAGAGCATTTAAATACCGTGATTTCCAATTGTAACACTGTACCGCTAACTTGGAAATAATTATGTTAGGCTATGACCCAACAATTGACATCCACACTTTCCTTTAATACAATATTGTAATATTGTCGACAATATTGTCGACTTCTTGTCGACTTGTGTTCGATACAGAAATGACAAAATAATAAGCTGGAATCAACTTTCATTTAAAAGCAATAGCACATACAGTGTCGTACTTCTGTTAGGCTATGACAGAAGAATCTAAAAAAACACTTACGTTTCAAAACTGTTATTATACACTTAAATACCTGTCGGATATTATTTAAACATAATGTTACACATACTTATAATTTTTCTATGTCTAAATAAGTTCACAGACTTGGCAAATGTCATCTCCCATCCTGCACGACTCCAAATTCCAATCAATAACCAGAGTTGTCGTTCCTTTTGCATTCTCCGATTGAGAATTCCTATCTGTCAACAGTGTAGCACAATACGGCCGTTGCGAACATAAGCAGGGTATACCGACATGTAACAAGCATTCAACACTAATATTTGACGCGTATTATCAACAAGTAGTTTGGAGATAACAATTAAATACCGATTTTTAGAACACAAAAACCGATCGATACTGACCAAATGGCGGTCACTGCAAAGAGGTGTATGCGTTAGAATTACACGTTTATAATAGCCTCTGATTTCCACCACCTGAAATAATTAATATTTGTTCACTAGTAGAACAAATCCCATTGTTTTGTGTATTTTGAGCTTGATTAGAGATACGGTTAAACTGCAAAATAACGAGTGTAAATCGTCTGCTCTGATTGCATGAACATATTTTAAATTTTTTAAGTCAATGTGTTTTCTTAGAAATAAGTTATAACACTTATACAACTGGGTATATAGGATTTTATTAAGTACTTCGAACTAGTGAAGCTTTCGATGTTCCTAATTCTAAAATATGCAAATTATTTTGACATCATGTTTTACTAGCATTACCACTACAAATGCGTTTGCAAATTTGTTTTCGAAATATTTAATGTTAACGCTGAATTACAGTTACTTGAATTTCAAACAATATTCAATGTAAAGGGAGGTAATTTAAGATTATCCATATTTCATTCTTTTATAGACGGAAAATCTGCGATAAATGGGTCAATTTCTTATGTTTTTTTCTATTATTTCATACCAATTGTAAGCATTTTATATCTTTATGCGATCTTTGACTCATGTTAAACAAATTGTAACCCTGTCTTCACCACCCTTTCTGTTGTTTTTTGTCTCTTTCATTGTATTTGCAAGTCCTTGTTTGCAGTACAGTGTGGACCTACGATGCCATTGCGCTCGGACGCTGTAGTTTCTATAGGACCCTATATCTCATTTATTTGTTTTATCAGTACATTTCATGTTTTCATATAAAGGGATGGTAACTCTCAAAAGATGTAACAATTTAAACAAAAAATAAATCTTTTACAAACTATGGGTCAAAACAAAATACTTATCATATATCTATTCTAAAATGTATTTAAAATAAGAAAATTAGTTAAGATACAAAAGTTGATACTTAGCAATTTTGTTCATTGTATACAGAATTGTTTGCAATAAAGTGATTGATTAAACAATGCTGGAAATTCGAATGGATATATTTCCCTGGAGATATATACTTGTATGCACTTTCAAGTAATTGATTAATAGCTAAAAACAAATCCACAAACTGCTGTCACTCTCTCATATTTCCTGCAATAATATTTGTTTTTCTCTTTGTTATACTGTACCAATGAAGATACCACTAGCATACGATGCCATTCGTACGTTTTGCATAATGACGCTTAACTACTCATGAATGAATAGTGACTGTACAACTCCAAATAAGGTTATCGATTCTAATGAGACACTCCCACGGGATTTGGGGATCTGGGAATAATCTTCAGTGGAAACATTTTGTCAGAAATCATGTTACCATGTTAACTTGCGTATGGACTGACATTTGTAAAATACAAGCCGTATATATATCTGATCATAAAATCAGTAGTGGAATACTTGAGGCAGATTTTCAGATTGCAACTCTGTATCAAAAGTCATTGACAATGAAAGTACATCGTGTGTACGAGAACATAGATTGTCAAACTTCCAAGGTGATACATTTACTCTGGTGGCCATTGTGTGTTAATTTGGAATGCTGTTATTAAGGTACGTAACGTATATGTTTGAGATGAAAATGGTACTCAAGATGGTAGCAGAGGACGACTGTCTTAACCTACCGGATTCTGTGAACTGAAGACATTATTTATCGTGAATTCTGCTACTGCATCACTGAAGATTCAAGTGACATTGAGAGTTTGATCTCCTATTTGGAGCATCTATGCAGTTTTTCATCAACTTTTGGGCTACACACCATACAAACTACCAACTCTTATCATAGACTTTGCTATAAGAACGCAACAACTGGTTTATGGCTTTGCCAATGTGTTGAAGAGGCAAAACAATTAAGCGGAACAAATGTTTCACAGGATCCCCAGGGAACTGTATCTTTTGAGGTTTTGTAGATGAAGACAGTCTTCTTAATTCCCTCTGTAGTCTAAAATATCTTCTTAGTAGATTTGACCTTCAGGTCATGGCTAGCATTTTAACTCTAGTGGCCGAGAAAAAGTTTTTCCTAAAATTAGATCCGGAGCCAGTGATATGCCACTCCAGTTGGAGTTTGATTATCGATTCCACAAGTGTATGAAGGAAAACTTGAAGATATATAGAGGATATTTGTTGTTTTGGAGTTAATGACAGATTTTATTTCATCGAGAGTGTGAAAACTTTATATTGATCACTTAAATTTGATCACTTCGGGATGAAATAAAGTCTTTTATTCACGACAAAACAACAACTTTCCTTTTTATTTTATGCTTTATAATCAAAGTGAACAGTATGCAGAATATTTTTGTTTAAAAATGACGACGTCATTGGCTTAGTATGATAAAATTGCTGTTTTTAATTCAAGATAACTTCTAAACTACTTAACGGATTTTAATAATCTACGACTCATTTTCTTAGTTATAATAAGTTATGTCCAATCCAATTATATACTTTTATAGCAACTTTCTGAAAAAAGGTAGTTTTTGAAAACAATTACCAACTCACATTTTTCACTGTAAATAACTACAATTCTGAAATACTTTACACCAGTTTTTTAAAACTATTGCTCATTTTCTTAGTTAGACCATTTACAGTTGAATGATGTACAGTAAACAGTTATTTTCTAAAAAGTAAAAAAAAAAATTGTTTTTGATATTGAAAAATATGTAGTTCCGGCAGTGAAAAAAATAAAACTCTATATTTCACACCTATGAAATACCGCCTTTATTTCATTGCTAAAATCCACTATTTCACTGCCAAGCATAAAATAAATTGCAATATACCATTCCGCTACTTCTTCATATTCCCAACACATTCTACTCGGATCTGCCAAGAATGTATCAGTAATATCTAAACAACAGGTGAAAAGATGAGGAAGTGGAGGGCAATATATAGACAGTGTACCACAGAAAATTGTGAGAAATATGAGTATCAAAGACAACCCTAGCAAACTTACTCTCAATCTGTAAATAGCAGAACATCCCAAAATCTTAAAACTGTGCTTGTGGACATGACAAATCTACTGTAGTCTGCAAGAAAATCAAGTGTGCCACAGCCAGAATTTATTCTCAGTCGTCTGTCTGATGGATTATGTACATGCTGGCATGAAAAGGGTCAAAGGCTTAATCTTCCGTCAGGACACTTTCAACCCTCTTCAGTGCATGGCAGATGAGACTGAAAAGCGCATTTCATCTGAATATATTCTGTGTGTAATCTCGAGTGACATCAAACACGATTACTTTGAAATTGATGATGAGGATTACATACATATCCAGACAGCCCTTGTTAAGATGTTAAACGTTCTTACAAGCACAGAGACGAAGAGGGTCAGCCTGATCTGCCTCCAAAGAGAAGGTCACAAAGGACCGGAGAAAGAAGACAGAACAAAGATTTCTTATTATGATAATTTGTAAAGGGTAAAAGCAGTCCGGAGAAGACTACTGTATGTGTTTTACATAAGATATACAATATTTGGTACTTTCAGGGAACTGTGTGTAACACTTTTGGGGGAACTAGGGAACAGCGCAAATACTTATAGGTATCTAGGGTACATGGACAAAATACTTTTGAGGAACTTCGGCAAATACTTTTGGGGTACTGGGGAACATTGGCTATTACTTTAAGGGAGCTGAGGAACAAAGAATTCCCCTGGGAGGGCCTCCCTAATTATAAATCAGTACCTCGACTCTAGGTATTGAAATGTTCCATTTCCAAAAACGTGGACTGTTCTAAACCTAAATATTTCATAGTAAGATACCGGTCTCATCTTTTAATATAAATGACCGAGTAAACCGTTCTACACAATACATTAATCACCTTAACTCGTTGGTACTATTTGACCGTTGACTTGAGTTAACGTATTCGCCGATTGTCACACACTATCGGATATGGCTGTGATTCGCTTAACATATGAACGACTATTATTATTTTTGCCTCATGGCCAGGATATGGGTTTAGTATTAAACCCATATCCTGTCCCACTATCGGCCTTCTCGCGAACCACATCTCTAAACAACCCCGATGCTATCAAAGCACTTTCAACAACCGAACGAAAAGCGATATAGACAACAATGTATCAATAGACAATAACAATTAATTATTCCGTCAAAATAAACAAAAATCCTCACTGGGAAAAATATACGTAAACCCTTTTTTTACTAATCACTGTGGAGTGTCTGTATGTTGATAAATTATGTTTTGTAAAGCAAATTTTGCAAAAAGAGTTCATTTAAATAAGAGTCATTTGTTGGGAGTTTTATTATTCTATATATTCTTATTAACAAATATGAAATCCTTAAACTATTTCCAAAATATGTGATAATAAGTTTACGATATAGCAATTATTATATCTATCGCCATTTACGCCCTACGATGTCTGGCATATATAGGTGTCTCGGGTTGATATGGGATGGGGGCAGATATATGACAATTGCCATATGATAATTTATAATTAAATCTGTCTAGTTTGTCAGTTCACTTGGGTATGAACTCAGTCAATACAGAGAATGCGTCTCTACGAAAACGGACTATATACCTCTATAGCACCGTTGGGACTGTGACAGATTATCGATGTCAAAGTGTCTCTACGATGCTATATAGTTATTTTATCGGTTTTCGTAGAGACACGTTTTCGTATTGACTGAGTTCATACCCAGTGAGTTAGCTGGTTTTCTTGATTTGCATTGTCCTGTTAGACTGGGACGACAATATGGTACGAGTGAGGTATGGTTCACCCTAGAATCTGGTATAAACCTCCAGCGGCCTTTTTTCATTCCGATGACCATTCCAAGGAAGTACCAATATAGTGTCAACACTTTCCTGTCTGTTGTGTTACATACTTTGCTTCTATTTACTCCTTAATGCGTGCTTTTGGTGTAGTGTGTTCTGTAAATGCTACAAGTCCTGCTCGACCGCTGTATCTACTTGAGTTATGGAAAACACCATGTCCATACGTTACCCGTTGAAGTGGTGGAAGTAACAACATTTTGTGGTAGGATAATGCCTCAGTGGGGTGTAAATTTACACCGAAGGTAAAAATATGATTATTTGCTTGTTCTTATTTGCTTGTGACATAGCGCAAGATGTGGTCGATACATTTTCGAACACTGACCTGAACGTTGTTTTGTCTAAACGTTTGTCGTTGTTTCAAACTTTCAGGAAATTATGAGTTTTTCTACCCAAAAACATAAGGTACACAGACCAATGCAAAAGTTAACCAGTCAAATGCATTAAATTGCGCTGTACATCATAATTTTCTGCAAAGTAAATGACACTCTCCTACGCAATGTTTTCAAGTTTGTTTTCTTACGTTCTGTGTAAATTTACACCCCACTGAAACGTTATTCTACTACAAAATGCTGTTACTTCCAACACATCAATGGGTAATGGGCATGGTAAGAGATAAGCATTCAATTTACTTAGTTCGACCCATTGAATACACCAGGTAGGGATCGAATGAAGAGAGTTTTGCAGCTATGTTCCTGAAATTTGACAGAAAAAAAGCCAGAGGTTAGGTCAGGCAGCAGAGAGGTTGCTGTGTTGCTGAGCCGTTAAACATTATTCAAGTCGTATTATTGTAAACACTGTCATTATCTAGTTGTATCTACCATTATCTTGTATTATCATAAACATTACTGTGTCACTATCTCGCACTACACACATTCTAAGAACAAATCGTCTTTTTATTTGAAGAAGAAGAACACACTTTTACTTGTATTCAAGGCAATCAGTATTTAAATTGCCATGTACCGGGCAATGGGAATGGCTTTATAATTGCATAAACCTGGTCCTACATGGAAAACCTTTTATCAAGCTGGCAATACAGGAATTCAATTTGTAAACAAATCTTACACGAATGGGAAAACTGGAAGGATGGGTATCATCAGTTATGCGCGCTCGTAGCTTCATTTCATCATATATAAGACTTTAACGTCACACCGTACAACCAGCACTATCGATGACGGTCAGCTCACACGATATGGGTAAAATTGTTTATCAATTTCAATTCAGGATCCAATCTATTCACTGATAGCATTGTGTGGTTTTTTTTCTAAAACCTTTAAATGTTGGTAAAATTCGATCAGGATTATTTCAATTTTAAGGGTTTTATCGCGTTCCGAAATGCAAAGGGTTAGATTTTATCATAAAAATGTTGACATTCGCTCGTATTAATGCGTCCTTTTGATGTTTTTTGTTTTGTTTCAAGGCATGTAGTAACACATCTATATTTCAGAATCAGTTGTGAAAAATAAAACTCCGCACGTCCACAAATAAATTATATATTGGTTTCCAAAAACGTCTTCTTAAAACATTTTGGCTATCCTTCTATCCTACAGTTTCTTTCGTATAAAACTATTACGGATAACAGTCACTGGTGATCCCGATAAAATGTAACGTAACATGCTGTTTATTGTAAAAAAAAATGCATTCGATCTTTATAACAAATACTTGCATATTAGTCCATAGTCACACAAACGTAAATTCATGATCCGAATGTGTTTTTCTCCAAACCGAATATTTAATATTGTTTAACAACACGTTATGTAAAATATAAACCGAAATCGAAAAAAGTGTCGGATTGGTCAGGAAATACGCCACATTTAAGTGTGGTGGGTGGGAATGGAGGAGGGGAGGTGGAATGTGTATAATGGTTTATGTCCGGAAGTGGCATGACAGACATTTTCCAGAAAGATACAAACATGGTAGGTCAATATTTCCATTGAAACAAACCCGTTGCGGAACACATTTTATATTGACTGACATGCTATTGACGAACTTAAAATAGAAAATGCTGGTTGTACCTAATTCATGTGATCTAGAAAACCCAGGCAAGTCATATTCCAGATTGAATCTATTTAGGGGTCAACACCCGTATTTTTATCATCTTTACACTTAGTTTGCATCTGCTATCAAAGTCACTTTAGGAATACATTTGACAGTAGATTTTAATTTACATAATTATGGATGCCATTTAAATATTGAACCCTTGGCCAAACCAACTGTTAAGCGGACAGTTTTCAAATTCCACGCCCCCGCGAACCACACCTCCCGCTTGCATTAAGGAAATAAATTCCCGAAAACCTCGCGACCAGTTATTATGTCTCCCTCCGCCGCTACTTCTCCTAAACCGCTTGTTGGATTTCGCCGAAAATTTACAGGACGCATAGGTATAATGTCTTGTTGTGAATATCGCGTTTGTGTTTCGGTTTGATGACTTTTGGAGGAGTTATGTTTGACATTTTGCCCTTTAAATGTGTTGTCGCCGCAAGTCCTCCTAAACTACGAAACTTGACAGGAAGCATTGGAATAATGTCTAATTGTGCAGTTCTTGTTTGTGTTCCGATTCGATGATTTTTGACGGTTAAGGTCCTTTGTCTTTTTCACTTAAAATTTCTTGTTGCCGCTACTCATCGTAAATCGCTTGTTGGATTTCGATGAAACTTGACTGGAAGCATCGGTATAATGACTAGTTGAACATATCTTGTTTGTGTTTCGGTTCGATGATATTTGACGATGTTATTGCCCTTTGACATTTTCACTTTAAATTTGTTTTCGCCAATACTCATCGTAAACCGCTTGTTGGATGCCGACAAAACTTGGCAGGAAGCATCGGCATGATGTCTTAGTATGCATATTGCGTTTATATTCCGGTTCAATGATTTTTGACGGAGTTATGGCCCTTTGACATTTTGACCTTAAATTTGTTATCGCCGCTACTCCTTCTAAACCGCTTGTTGGATTTCAACAAAACGGTGTCTAGTTGTGCGTATCGCGTTTGTGTTATAAAATGGTTTTTGGTGCAGTTATGGCCCTTTGACATTTTAACTTTAATGCGTTGTCGCCTCTACTACTCCTAAACCACTTTTTGGATTTTGATGGATTTTAGTAGGAAACATCGGTATGATGTTTAGTTGTGCATATCCCGTGTGCGTTTCAGTTCAATAATTTGTGACGGAGTTATGTCCCTTTGACAATTATATCGCCGCTACACTTCCTAAACCACATGTTGGATTGAAATTAATATGTTCCTACCACAACCACGTCAATACGAATGTAATTTACGCAGTTTGTAAATCACGTCACCATAGAAGTCATGTTGTGATAGTCCTTGTCGCATAAGAGTTCTTAAATTACTTTTATATTTGGAAAGAAGATCAGGGTTGCGATAATAAAATGTTGCAAAGGTTTTACGAAGTTTATGGTAACGGTAACACTGATGGAGTAGCTTTTTAGTTATACAAAGATTACGAATATTAAAGTCCTCAACTCGAGTACAAGCTCTAGAAAAACGAATAAGTTGAGACACATAGACCCCATAAGAAGTTGCTGGGGGAACATCCCCATCTAAATGGGTATAACTAACAATATCAAAATTAAAATCATTTCTCTTGTCATATATTTTGCTAATTATTTCACCATTTCCAATGGAGAGATGTAAATCAAGAAAATAAGCGCTAGTATCAGAAATATAAGCTTTGTTAAGTTGAAGTTCTTTAGGGTATATATTATTAACCATAGTAGAAAAGAAAGGGTTTTCAATGTTTAATATGTCATCCAGATACCGAGAGGTGTCATTAAAAGTTCCTGGGTATCTGGTGAAAGACTCAACATGAAATCTCTTTTATAGCAATATAATACCCATATATAGCAATATAATACCCATAGGGATACCAACAATTTGTCTATAAACGGTCGTCCCACACCTGACGAAGATATTATCTAATAGGAAGATGAGGGTTTAACAAACTTCTTGGCAAGTCTACATGGTGTAATTGTCTAAACTGCCGTTAGTAAAAAACGCTTTAATATTATTACAGGCCAAAATTGTAGTATTTTCCCTAGCGAATCTTTTTTGAATAAGAGCAATAAGCTTGTCGTTGATAAGGTGATGTGGTAAGGCTGTATATAGTATAGTGTAGAGAAGTCATAAGTGCTAATAGATGAAACGTATATTGCAAATTTTATCAAGAAAGTCTCCTGAATTTTTTATAGACCAAAACAAATTAATTCCAGAGTTTTCATAAGTTTTATCACACTATTGTTTAACCTCATCTTTAACGGCAGTAAAACATGAAGTTAAAAGTTTGGAGATGTTTGTGGTGGTGCAGGCACTAAAATTCGAAATAAAGCGGGCCTTATACGGATTTTTAGGTAATTTAGGAATCCAGTACATAGTTGGCAGTTTGTTCATCTTTTCGTCTACCCGAGCCTTGAAAGTAGTGCACCGAGTGATATGTGTGGAAACAACATCATCCTCAGTAGAATGAACTGGTGTACGAATTAATGCTACGAGTTCCAGAGATAAAACATAGACGTAATGTAGGCGTCAAACAATAATTACATTATTAGCTGATTTATCAACAGGAACTAAAACAAATTTATTATGAAATTCTTCAATTCCCGATTTTAAATTATGATAGGAAAACCTAGGTCTCGGAGAAAGTAAAGAGGGTTAGCATTATAAATGTTATTACGTGTATCTATAACTTTAAAAAATGATTTTTTTCCAAATAGAAAGATAGTTTGGGTCCGCATGTTCTCTACGACCTTATTGTATACTAAAATACACAATGGAATGGGCCATCTGAACTCGAAAGGCTTTACAATTGATAGTAATCTATACTTAGGACCTTTCGAAAACATAAACCGAATACGTTTATCATCAATATCAAAATTGCCAGGAGTGTTATTTACTATATCAAGGTCAGAAACTATTTTGTTTTAGTTGAAAATAATATTTCTAATACGTTTTTTATAATTATAACAAATTACCGGACTTCTGAATTTTTAAATATTTAGGGATAGAATCAACTACATGATTATCTCGAAAAATACTAGGCCAATACATGTATTAAGATATGGTATTATAGTAGTATAAAAAAGACTAAACAGCAATATGTAAAAGATCCTAATATAAGTTGTGTTTCCGATAAAGATCTTATCTTAAATATAAATGATCATCTCTTCTTTGATGTACTGTTAATGGAAATAAGAGGAAAAACTATAGCATGTTCTTCGCATGTAAAAAAAACAGAAGATAAACGTGAGAAAAACCTTATAGCAGATATAGATACATTAGAGAAAGATATCAATATTAATCATTCGTTACTTGACAGTAAAAGAAAAGAACTTTATGAGATAAGAGAAAAAAAGATGGAGGGTATTAAAATAAGATCAAGAGCAAAGTGGATTCAAGAGGGAGAAAAAATGTCAAAGTGTTTCTGTAATCTAGAAAATAAGAATTTTACTTCAAAGTGTATGTCAAGTCTAATGTCTAAAGGCAATACTATTATTAAATCTCAGCACGGTATTATAAATGAAACAAAGATTTTTTATAAAAAACTATATTCTCATCATCCGACTGAGGCATTTGAATTAAATGATTTAATTTAAAACTGTAAAATCCTTAAGTTAGATGATAACACTAAGCAAACACTTGAATCAGATATTACATATGAGGAGATACTTCAAAGTTTGAAACAAATGTCAAATGACAAGAGCCCAGGAAATTCTGGTTTTACAGTAGAGTTCTACAAATTGTTCTGGTCAGATATCGGTCAATTTGTTCTACGGTCAATAAATTACGGTTTTATTACTGGGCAGTTATCAATTTCACAAAGACAGGGTGTAATTACATGCATTCCAAAAGGAGACATAGATAAATTATATCTAAAGAACTGGCGTCCAATATCTCTTTTAAATGTGTCTTATAAGTTAGCATCTGCATATATAGCTAGAAGACTAAAACTTGTTTTACAATCATTAATTCATAAAGATCAAACTGGCTTCTTAGCTGGGCGATATATAGGAGAAAATACCAGATTTATATATGATATTATGTTTTATGCTGAAAAATACAGTCTACCTGGACTGCTCCTTTTGATCGACTTTGAAAAAGCTTTTGATTCATTTGCTTGGGACTTTATTTTTGAAGTACTTGATTTCTATAAATTTGGTCCAATTTTTAAAAGATGGATAGAAGTATTTTACACCAATATTGAATCATGTGTTATAGTAAATGGCCACCTCTCAGACTGGTTTTCTATACATCGAGGCTGTCGTCAGGGCGACCCACTCTCTCCATATATATTCATTCTGTGTTCAGAAATACTGGCTGTCTTGATAAGGATTAATATAAATATAAAAGGTTTAAGAATAAGTTCCAAAGAACATATACTTTTGCAATATGCAGATGACACTACATTAATACTGGATGGTTCAGAAAAATCTCTAAGACACGCTCTTAAAACTTTAACATTTTATGCAAGAGTCTCCGGCCTTAATATAAACTTAGATAAAACTAAGGTTATTTGGATAGGATGTAGAAAAAGATGTAAGGTGAAAATGTGCAGAGAATATGAACTATGTTGGGAACTTGACTCCTTTACTCTTTTAGGAATTAAATTCTCTGTAGACCTAGACACAATATGTACTATTAATTATAAAAGTAAAATTGAAGATATAAAGAAACTCTTGAGTAGCTGGTCAAAAAGGATCCTCTCACAAATAGGTAAAATCAACGTAATAAAGAGTCTAGCCACTTCAAAAATAAATCATTTAATTTCATCAATACCTAACCCCCATCAAAGTGTAATAAATGAACTAAAATCATTATTTTTCAACTTTTTGTGGGGTGGTAAAAAATATAAAGTCAAACGTCAAGTTATATATCAAGATAAAAAGCGAGGTGGTTTAAGAATGATTGATATTGACTGCTTTTTTAAGTCTTTAAAAATCACCTGGATAAGACGTCTTTTGAAAAGCGAAAATAATTACTTAAGCATTGTTCAAGACATGAACCCATGGATAAAAGATTTTACATTATTTGGCATAGACTATATAAATAACAATTTAAAAATATTGGATAACCCTTTCTGGAAAGATGTATTTGAAAGTTATAAATATTATTTGCATAATTTTTCAGCAGCATCGTGACATCAGTTTCATGGTGTTCCGTTATGGTACAACGAAGATTTAAAGGTCGGAGGCTCAACTATTTTTTTATACCATTGGTTCTCGAAAGGCATTTGTTTCATCAATGACTTGCTTGATATAAGCGGTAAATTTTTATCATTTAAAGTCTTTAAAGAAATCTATGAGTTAAAAACAAATTTTCTAGAATATGAAGGTGTTGTAGCATCAATTAAAAGGCTGCTATGTTCATACAAGTTCTCACTTTTTCCTTGCAAAGGTACAAATTATATAATACCGTTCCATCTATCAAACATTTTAAAATATATTAAAGGTAGCAGATCAATTTATGATGCAATTCTTATAAAAAATATAACCCCATCAGCGATAATAAAATGGAATGAAGAATTTAATAATAAACATTAAACATTACTAAAAAAATGAACATTTCTCATTCTGATAAATGTACTCTTTGTAATAAAGCGGTAGAAACAATTAAATATCTATTTTATGACTGTGAGGTTTCAAAGTTATTTTGGTCAGACTTATCTACTTTAATTAACAGCACATGTACTAACAAAGTGACTAACTTGTCAGACTCAGATATTATATAAGGGAATACTAAATTTGATAATATCCTTAATAAAATTCTAATATTAGGAAAATACCATATATTCTTTCAAAAACAAAATACTTCTGCACCATCCTGCCTCAACTTTATTTACTATTTAAAATCAGTTTATAAACTGAAAAATTCGTTGCTTATACAAACTCAAAAGATACAGACTTTCATAAAATATGGAACCGATATGAAAATATTGTCGCCGAACTATAACACTACTATTTGCTACTATAGCAATTGCTATAAATCGCTATAAATATCATAAACTACATCTACTGTGTACCCTTCCGTATTCTATTTTATTTGTCCAAATGTCAAGTTCTCAACTTTATAGATATGTGTCTTCTTTCGAGTATGAAACATGTCATCTTTTTCTGCCAAAAACCTTTTTCTAATTTGTTTCTTAACTTATGGAACACATGTTTATGTAACAAGAGGTATGACAAGCATTTGCATTTTTAAAACTAGTCATTCTTCGATTGCTTTATTTGATAAGTCGATGCTTGTTATTACCCCTTGGTAATCTACATCATGATGTAAAGTTTAGCATACAATTGTAATACAAGTAAAATGTGTACATATCTCATGCCAATATGCTTTAAACCATACATAAACATAGTCTTATATTATTCAATACATTTGTAAAATCTTTGTATTTATTACTTGGTCATGAACGGGAGATATATTTGTAATGCAAAGAACTACAAATAAGCTGAGTATTTAGATATTTAACTGGCATTCGTCCTGCACATTTTATTTTATGAAGCTTACTCAGACTCTGCCACTCTTCCCTCATTCTAAATCCGATGGTACAGACAAAAGATGGTAATAGTTCTATTATGAACAAGACAATGTCTTACAAGTTATCTCCCCTTACAAAAGATAAAAAAGAACACATTGTCTTTAAACTAAATAGAACTAACAATGAAAGGTCATTATATTTAAAATATGGTATACAACTATCAATTGATATTTTAACAATCACAATGTTTTTGTAATTAAAGTTCTCAAACACTGATCACCCACTCATGACCTCAAGAATAGATAAAAAGAAAAATATCCCCAATTAATAACTTTTTTACACATTATATTTGATTTTTTTTCACTGTTATATTGTCTATACTTGTATGCATACTATATTGTAAGGTGCATAGAGGGATGGTCCTCCCCGACCCTCGTGCACCTATGACGGGGAGAATAAACGGACCACCACTTTGGTGATCGAAATTAAAAAATAAAGATATAGTATTTTTAGAAAATGCCTGACGTGATCAGACTCCTTGTCAGTTTGGGGTCGCAGAACATGTTATGTGTAGCTTTGAATTATCGAAGCAGTGTTTTACAGGGGATCTGTACAAATGAATATTTTGTCTGCTTCCTCGTCGATCAGCTTTAGTAAAGAAATGGACAGAGAGGTAAGCCGTGAAAGCATGGAGTGCTTTCCAGACTGTTTATAAAAATAGTATGTAAATTAGCGACTGAAATTATTACACGCGATTTACGTTTGATGTTACCATTACGCCTACGTCCATGAGACTTAGAGATGTCAATATTAGGATCTTTCGAAATATTTCCTTGTTAATAAATATTGTCATTAAGGCCGATTGGATATGGTGTCTGTAAGTTTTTCATCTACTTAAGTTCTGCTATATGTCTAAGTTGAGAATCATAGACCCCATAAGAAGTAGCTCGGGAAACATCCCCATCTAAATGGGGATATTTAACAATAATTAACTATATCAAAATTAAAATCCTCTCTGTTGTATTATATTTTTATCCCCACCTTTTTTCAAGAAAAAGTGGGATCATGTATTCCTGCCCGTACGTCCGCGTGTAATGTTGCGTAACTCCTCCTAAACGACTAGGCGTAATTCAACTAATTTTAGTGTATGACTTCCCCACATCATGGCAACTTGCAAGAGCAACATTATTTTTGACTCCACTCCAAGGTGCCCGCCCCAGGAATCAAAATGTCAAATACACTAACAATTCAACTACTCTAATATATTTTTGTAATTTTTACATAAAAAATTGTATTTATACCCATCTATATAAGATACACAACATATCAAAAGGTATTTTTATTTCAACCTCCGATGTGCGACCGGTGGTTAGGCGAATGTCACCGGAGGGGGATCAAATCTTCTTTTTTTTATTATGTCTTATAAATTCAACCAAACTGTGTGTAGTACTTCACCACATCATAACGACGTTAATGAGCAACATTATTTTTGACTCCATCACTAGGGGCCTGCCCCAGGGGTCAAAATGTCAAATATATTAAAAATTCAATTAATTAACCACTAGGCGGAATTCAACCAAATTTAGTGTATGACTTCCCCACATCATGACAACGTACAAGAGCAACCTTATTTTTGACCCCAAGGTGCCCGCCCCAGGCGTCAAAATGTCAAATACACTAAAAATGAAAAAACATTGAGGACGTCTTTTCCGACTATTGTTGTTAGGTAGCTATGGTATTGTTTATCATGATGTATGGCAGAAACAAACTTTGGGGGTTGATTGGCATATTGCCAGGGATGTGCATGAGACTTTTGAGAAATTCTGATGCAATGTCGGAAAACATTGAGCTAGGGGAGATAATCCAAGCATCTCTGACTTGCACTTCAAAAATGTGGGGATCTGCGATGGCTCACCATCGACTACATCTAGTACTAATTATTTAGCCATTTTCAGTAGAAATAATATTATTTAAATCAAAAAAAGAAGCGACAGTATCAGAAATGTTAGCCTTGTTAAGTTGAAGTTCCTTATGATAGATAATATTAACCATAGCAGAAAATAAATGATTGTCAATGTTCAATATGTCATCCAGATACCGAGAGGTGTCATTAAAGGCTTCACTTACATCTGCCTGAGTACCGGATGAAAGATTCAACATGAAATGTCTTTCATAGTAATTCAGGAACAAATCTGCGACAAGAAGTGCACAGTTCGTACCCATAAGGATACCAACAATGTGTCTAAAGACGGTAGTTCAACACCTGATGAAAATAGTATCTTATAGGCAAATGATTGCTTCACAAACTCCAGGTAGCCTTAATGTTTCGCTATCCAGCTTTCATTTTAATTTTTTATTGATCTAACACATTAAACCATTTTTGAATAAATTTTCCTAAAAATATATTTTCCATATTATGCAACAGAATTTTGCATAGAAAATTCCATATCAAAAACAACTTTCTCATGTGAATTTTTTTTTATTTCTCAACTGATTTTGAAAAAAAATATCTTTCCATTAATATACATCTTATTTAGGTAGTATTTGAATTTTGTCTGAAAAGTCCAAAAAATCTTCGGCTGAAACAAGTGCCCCGAACAATAGTATATAATGATACTACCGGTATTTCCGTATTACTGTATATACTTACACTATCTCGTATTAATATATACCACAGGGCAGCATACTCTCTGTCACCCTTTTTAAAATAAAAAATAATAGTATAGTTAAATGCATCAATCCTGGTGTGGATTGTTCTCTATACGTTTACGACTTTGTTGTATGTTATCGTGCAAAAAACATGAACACTATTGAGAGACAACTTCAGCAATGTCTCAATAAACTTCAGACCTGGTCTGATGAACATTGTTTTAAATTTTCTAAATCTAAAACTAATTGTATGCACTTTTGTCAACAACGTGAACATCATGAAGACCCTCAATAACACTGCATGAGCCACCAATACCAGTAGTAGATGAGACAAAATTCCTTGGTCTTATTTTTGACCGTAAGACCGTATATCTTATATACGTGAAGGCCAAATGCCTTAAATCTCTTAATTTACCAAACAGTAATTGGGGATC
Source organism: Cyrtodaria siliqua (assembly GCA_037043455.1). NCBI lineage: Eukaryota > Metazoa > Mollusca > Bivalvia > Adapedonta > Hiatellidae > Cyrtodaria > Cyrtodaria siliqua. Next base: position 69,625 of record JAWPHD010008761.1, read on the forward strand.
AGATCGAAAAGTCCTCTTGCGAATTTATAGATCTTGTATCAGGTCCAAGCTGGTCTACGGCTCGATAGTATATGGATCGACTCGCAAGTCATACTTGCAGATGCTCGATCCTTTACATAATTAAGGAATACGACTCGCCTTAGGTGCTTTTCGTACGTCACCAGCCGAACGCCTATATTTTGAACCATCCCTGTATCAATGACGGGACAAACTTTCGATACCGTTTTTAATCCTAGTTATGAACCTCTTTTTGATCGAAAACCGATGGCCATTCGACCATTTTGTATTCGTATTAAACCAAATTTGAGACACTGAAACCGTCCTAAGTTTGATTGCCGAGTACAAAGTACCACAAATTTCACCGAGGACTTTAGAAACGCCAACAATTATTTTTGATCTTTGTAATAGTAACAAATGCAATACAGATCCAACTATCTTTCAAAGCAAATTTAATGAAATTAATTCGAAGTACAGTACTTTTCAACATATATACACAGATGGTTCTTAAGATGGAGATAAGGTAGTGCAGCAGCTGTCGTTCGCAAACAGCATAAAGGGCCGCCTGCCTAACAAGGCCTCTATCTTTTCAGCTTAACTTAAGGCAAGAGAATCTGATGATGACCATTTCGTAATCTTTTCAGATTCCCTTTCATCTCTTCAAGCTCTGGGTAATATGAAACACGATAACCCAGGTGTGCTTCAACTTTTAGAAAAGTACAATTCTTTTATAGTTGATAATGTTATTATTTTCTGCTGGCTTCCAAGCCATATAGGAATGCGTGGTTATGATAGTGCTGATAGTGCTGCTAAGGCAGCATTATGTTTACATATATCTAATGCCAAATTACTTTATACTGATTTTAAAAGTTGTATTAACAAATATATTCGTAACTCTTGGTAATCCGCTTGTGATTTGTCAGTGAACAATAAACTCCATTCAATTAAACCGTTACTCGAAGAATGGCGTTCTTCTAGTATACTCATTCGTCGAGAAGAAGTTATTCAAGCCCGGCGCAGGATAGGGCATACACGTTATACTCATTTATACTTATTACAAGGTGAGAAATTAACAGAATGTATACCCTGTTTTGCACCGTTAAATGGTCAAACATATCTTGTTGGAACGTGTCGACTTTGATCCTATGCGGCAAAGATACTATAAGTTATTACTATGAAAGAGTTATTTGATACTATAGATTTTAGTCTTGTTTCAGATTTTCTGAAATAAATCAGACTTTATAAATCCCTATTCTTATATATATTTACTTGTTTGTACACCCGTTGACGGGCATTTGTTGATTTACATATATGCAACGGGCATTTGTTGATTTACATATATGCATAGTTTATATTATTACCATAACATCCCTTATTTGTAAATAGTTTTATCTTTATATATTTACATTAATTTTTAATTAGTACTTCATTTCTTCATTTCTTCATCTTTCGTCAGTTTTTGCGCACAATATTACCTATTTATGTGCCGTAAATACCATTCATTTATTCATTCATTAATATTATATAGACTTCCATTATCTCGTATTATCATATACAACATTTACACAATATTAAAGACATTTTCTATAGTTGTTTCTGCATAACAGATTTTCTTTAACCTTTTTGTACAGTAAGTCTGTTATATATATATAGACAGAAAAGGCAAAATTAATGGTAGGTCACCATGATCGTTAAAATTTTAAAAAATAATTTGTAATGCCACCGTCATGTCAATCTGTCCAAAAAGTTGAACAAGTCTATGAAATAGCTAAATAATACATTTTTGAAGTCTAATCATTTATTCATTGGTCACAATTCTGCTAAAATTGAATTAAAGTAAAGAACATTTAATTACAATAACATTTAAAGCTCATCTTTATGTAAAACCTATATTTTTTTACAAAATCTGTTGAGACCATTACCACAATTTATGCACAAATTAGCCCATAATGATACAATTTCCTTTTTTTTGTATGTTTCCAATAATATAATTTGTTTAAACTTTCTAAGCGCATAGTTTAACATATATTAAAACAAAATATGTAATAAAAATGTTAGGTTCCCATGCTAGTTTAGAAAAAAAAATTGAAACCCTACCCCTATGCTAAAAGGCCAAGTTTTGTATGAAATTATATAGAAATGGTATATTTTCCGTTTTTGTTATGTTCCAAATAACAGAATTTGTTCCAACTTCCTAGGCACTTATTTGAACATATATTTAGACAATATTGGCAATTTAACTTATAGATCACCATGCATATTGAGATTTAATATTGTTTTTTAGAATCTTACCATTATGCTTAAATTTTTAAATTTTGTTGGAATGTTTACAAAATGCTATATTTTTCCTATTTTATGTATCTGATAATAGGCAGTTATTTAAATAAAGACAATAACAAAATATAAAAAAATATAAAAAAATGAAATAAAAAAATAAATAAAAAAAAAGACAAAAATAAAAAGACAAAAAATACAACTAGACATCAAAAACAACATTCCTGTAAGTTTTTTAGGAAAATCCATCCAATAGTTTAGAAGAGAAAAAAGAAATATAAAAAGATCGGACCGGGAACGTAGCATTCAAGGAGGACAGTCAACCACGAAACACAGAAACAAACATGCAAACAGACAAACAAGAAGGCAAAAGTAATAATAAAGGTAAACGACATCACAAACACAAAAGGGTTGACAATAGGGCTACCGCCTTGGAACGGGCAGTGGCAAAGTAGGCCACTGGGGGCTTTAAACCGGTTCTAGGGCGCACCAAACCTCACACTTACCCTACTGTCATCCCATTAAACAGGACAGTGTAAATAAAGAAATCCCAGCCATGATCTAATCTCTAACCAACAAGGCAGCATCAATAGGCAATATAAGTAAAACACAAATATGCTCGTGTAAATATAATTCAAAAAAAATAATAGCCTAGAAAGTCACAATGAAGGTACTCAATGACTTGGCAGAAGCCAGAGCCATAAGAGAATAAACCATTAAGGGCACGATAAGAAATATCATAGACAAAAATAAACCCAAACAGTCAAGCAAAACCGCGCATTCAGACCAAACGCAAATTAACCAGAAACTAAATTTAAGATTATTATAATAAATAGAATTTATGCGACACCATAAACAGAAAGATGAAAAATATATAAGTTATACATCTAATGTATATCGATAGTGTTTATAAATAACAAACAAGAGTTTGTTATTGCTTGAACCTAAATCTTAAGAATTATCATTAAGTGGTCCCGTCTTACTTCCATTCAGAGATGGGAAAGCTTATATTAACAGGGTTTTATAACGGTTATTTCGACAATAAAACATGTTTAAATAACATTTTTTACTGAAAAAATGCAATAACGTGTTTAAAATTATCTATTAAATGTTTTAATTTTACAATATGCAAACTTTTTAAGCCGAAATTAGGCTATTATTTCATACCCCAGCCAACCCGGTTTTCGCTTCTTGGAGAAGGGGTTGGATGGGGTATGAAAGTTAATACTCGGACCACGTAATGCTTGTTTTTAAACTGCTTTAATTTCTTCTACAAGCAATGTTTCATATACACTATTGTAATGCCTACCAATTTTGTATAGCATTCTTGTTTTAGTCTGTGTACATTATTGTTTGCTTTGGAAGAATACCTCTGAGATCCAAATCTCCCCCAGACATCACAGCATCGTATCAAAGATTGAATATCTTCTGCGATAACACAGACAGATTGATGCTATGTAATTATTTATAATTAAAGAAACAAAGAAAATTGTCTTCATTTTTTGTTCCAATAATGTTGATTTACGCGCCAATGAAGCGGATTTCTAGTGACTTGAGCGGATAATACACTTGCTTAATTGTGTTTAATTGTGACAGGTGGTTAATCAACTGTCTGGTAATGTTTTATATATCTGGCTCTGGGATTATAATTTCCTGATTTATTATCACTGCAGGTGTATTTTTTAACAAATAACTTCAACTATTGCACGGCTTCACATGGAGCTGTATGCACATATTGTTCAAGAAAATATAATAGTTTTATTAAATATGAGTTTACATAACCATTATATCCCATTAGTCAGTATAATTCTGATATGTTATCAGTTTCACAAAACCGTTGTTTTAATTACAAAATAGGTCGATTCAGCAATTTAGGCCATTTATTGTCTATTTTAAATTTGCAATTTACTGCATTTGTAGAACAAAAACATCGTTTAAAGCTTAAAATTGGCAATTTACTGCACAAACATCGTGTAAAGTCTATAAATGATGTATTGATATAGCCTTGATATTGCAATATATTGTTCAAGCTTACATGTTGAAAATAGAAATATATAATATTCTATATTCACTTCAAACCTCTAGCCATGCCTCAACGGCTGATACTGGTCGAGGGGTTTTGGCTTGACAAATTTGCTGCGAATATAATATTGATCCATTTGCAATCAATTTGGCTAATGTTTTTGTAAGTCATTGGCTAGAAACATTTCCTTAGCAATATGATTTTTCATTTAAAGTAGCTATCCCACCAACAACAGACACATTTTACAACATATGTACACCGTTTCTAAACCTACTGATGACGATGTATATATACTGAAAGGAAGATGAAACCCAAACTATACTGCATATATACTGCACACTTAATTACATATATATTCCAAGGAAATCCCAAAATGTTTTGTAAAAGAAAAAGTTGCAGTTAGTTAGAGAAAGGACACAACTGTGATGTTGTACTGACGCTTTAATCACAGTACATGTTGTAACAAGAAATTCATAAATGTTGAAGTGTCTCTAATAAATATTGAGCCAGTTCAGTACTGTATTTAACTTTAAAGAGTTTGCAAAATTTTGCATCCTAAGTTTGCGCCAAACGCGTACTCTGTCAAAAATGAAACTTTGCAGGAATACTATTTGCTGTGTTACGTGTTGTTTTAGTTTTTTTTCCAAAAAGAAAGATCTTACGTAGCCATGTACCATTCGATTAACAGCAGCATATTGTACATACAATTGCATTGCATATTTTGAGAATCCATACTCTATAGACACACTATAAACGGCTTTAACCAACCAAGCAAAACCCCAAAACTGGAGCATCAAATTCCCAAGACATAATTAATTTTACGCATATTCAATCACGTTTATTTTAATAAAACTATACATTTAATCTGCACATATATTATTATTATATGACCTGAACACCTGTATTGGGTTTTTATAAACGGTTTTGAAGTGTAATTTTGTCATTATTTGACGGGTTAGTTTCTAAAGTATTTTGAAACGCCATTATTCAGACTAATAGGCTGTTTTTCTTTTCGTCATGTTTGGATACTAATGATGTTTACTAGATGTAACCCACGCAGAATAAATTAATTCCGTGTTAAGTGCCATAAACACTACATAGTCAATGGTATAATGTCACGATTGTTATTTTATTAGAGATTTTTTTATATTGCATGTCCCAATGTCCCAATAAAAGTGAGAATTACCATAAATTCGTTGGAAAAATAGTCATGATGGAAATGTATTGAGATGCAAAGTATGTTTACCGTAATTGTAAATACAAGGCCAAATAATTTAAATAAATAAAATACGTCGTTTTAAAGATACAATTCTAAACAATCCGGGTCTTCACAACAGTGTATAAGTATTCATATCAGAATTATATTGTCCTGTTGCTTAAACATCGTACAGGAAAATTCCGATTTCAAAAGGAATTTGACTGAGGTATTTTAAACGGGTTGCTTCCTGAACATTTATATACCATGATGTATGTATGATTAAACAAAGTTCCCTGGTAGGGAGTCAAAAGGGTTGACAATAGGGCTACCGCCTTGGAACGGTCAGTGGCAAAGTAGGCCACTGGGGGTTTAAACCGGTTCTAGGGTGCACCAAACCTCACACTTACCTACTGTCATCCCATTAAAACAGGACGGTGTAAATAAAGAAATCCCCGCCATGATCTAATCTCTAACCAACAAGGCAGCATCAATAGGCAATATAAGTAAAACACAAATAAGTCTCAATTTAAGATATAATTATCAGTGCATCTTCAGAACACAATTAAATACTGAATGCAAAAAGTAAAACATGCTTATTAGATTTTGCATTAAGTGCACAATTATCTATCTAATCGCTCGCGACTTTCCGGAAAATCTGGAAACACTCGAGCAACAAAGCAGCAGTTAAAATATCTTTGCCGAAATGTTTACTAACAATATGTAATTTCTGCTAATTCATATGATAATGGCATATTAACTTAACACAAAATGTCTTACTATTTCCCTGGCATTGTCTTTAAGTAAGAACTACATGTTGGTCCGTAGTAATACATCAGAGCCTACTAACATATTAAGTAAAATATATCAATACGCAAGACCTACTCATAATGAGTTGACCCATAATGTAGGTGGAACAATATTTCCGTGAATATGCAAACTGCTTGTAAATTGTTAGCATTCAAGTAAAGGAACCCAATATGCCAGTGTACGTCGTATTAAACAAAGACACCACGGCAGTGCATTGTATTACAATAGTGATGATTTATGCTCCACATTATAAAAATGGGATCGCCTTATTCATGTCAAAGGTCAATTTTCCCCAAATCGTAACTTCTCGACGATTTCCGGCAAGCTTCGGAAATAGTATATCGGCGAGGTGTTCTGATTACCGTTTACCATGATTTTGGAAGACTTCGCTTCTTATCATTGGAGCTAACGTTTACGGGGTCACCTAGTGCAATGCCAACTGTAGATCTTCGTTCTCAAGAGAACAAAGAATTAGATATGTCCTTGGAATTTCCCTTAAGTCTCTAATAGTGTGCTTAAACAATTAAATGTGTAACGAAACTCCAGCTATATAAACAAAATCGTTTAGAAATCATGATTAAGTACCGCATTTGTCAGTGTAATGGTTGTTTATTTGTTAATTTGCGTTTCTGGCTGCGTAAAATGGATAAACAACAGAGGCATTTATCTGATACGATTGTTTATTGCGATTCTTTTAATACGTAAAGAGGTATTTCTGATTAGTGAGTAAGCTTTGCTGCAGAATATATTTTATATATAATGTATAATTATCATAAAAGTATGCGCTTGGATATAAACTTATCTCGTTTCAACTATTTCGACAAGATAAATGTTTACTACATATTGTGTTATAGACGGGCAGAAAAATGACGTTAGCTGTTACGTGAAGACGCTATATTACGTTAATGTTGTAATTTATGATCTATGCGGTATAATGAAACATTAATTTCAAAGATATTAGGTATAAATTACTAACAGTAAATGAAAACAACATATAACATTGTATTGTGTTACGTTCTGTGAGGCAGCAAATTGAATGTATTCTGTTCATGAATTCAGACTTTTTTGAACATGATTCGGTTTTTTTGTGTGTTTTAACACTCTGATTTAATTAAAGGTTCATTACAAACAGAAAGTTAAAGTGTCAAGTCCAGCAGAATATTTATAAACTAAAGGTATCCCTGGTCTTTATATTATATATTTTATGAACAGAACACGCAAACGTTTGCAGAAAAATAGATTGTTAACAATATTCCTGTCTTTCAAGTGGTTTACAGAAGTACATGTATTTTCGCAGCATAGTGCAGAATTAATTGAACAAATATTAAATGGGAATATCTACTGCGTAGTTCAGATAATAAATGGCAATTATTCGATTAGGCTTACTGTTTCAAGTAAATTTCTTACTTTTGCGTTTGGAAAATACGGTCCTTATCGTATGCTTTTTGCAGATAGTCACAATATAAAGCTTTCAAGTACACAGAGCAATGAACACAAAACACTCAGTAAAATACTTAAAATGCAATTAATAAAATGACACACCTCTATATTTGAGCAGGAGATAGACTAAGTGTTTATCCTTGACGCTCAGCAACTTTAGTCCTGTATAAATGTAGATGTAGCATTCAAGATGCAAAGTCAAACACAAAAACGCACAGAAACAAACCACAATTACAAAGATGTATAATATGCAAGATATGGCATCACAAATATAAAATGTTTAACATTAGGGCTACCGCCTTGGAACGGTCAGTGACAAAAAGACCGCTGGTAAGTTAAAAATCATGTGTAGTGATAACAAGCATGTGCAGTAATAATTATATTAAACATTTGATTGTTGGCTCTACTGGCACCGCCATGGTCCGCTGTCCGTCGTACGTCTTCCGTTAATTTTTTGATGCCAACATTCTAGCACCTTCAATTTCAAATAGATCTTTACCATACATGGCCAGAGTCTGAATCTTGATGAAGCTCGGACGAATTTAAAAACCACGGATAATGAACATCAGAGGCCATTGATTTGATGAAAAATTTCTCAACACTCTAGCAACTTTATTTTGCATTAGATCTTTCCCAAACTTTGCCATATTCTTAATAGTGATACAAGTTCGAAAAGCACTAATATTAGATAATAACACCGGAGTTATGGCCCTTGATTGAATGTAAAAATGCTATATTTTGGCTTGTTATTATTTTAGTACCTTCGTGTTACAACCGATCTTTACCAAACTTGATCAGAGTCGTATCATTGGTAAAAACTCTAACATTTGTCGAAAACCATATTTATCTGAAACGGTATTGTCCTTGATTTATTGAAAAATGCTACATTTTGCTTTGTTAATCAGTAATTGCTTCATTTGTATAAGCTTTTTTTACCAAACAAATTTTCAGAATGTTTACATCAATAAAAGTGAAATCTGTAATTCAGGTCACCATATAAGTCAAATTACTTTTATATGTTAAAAGCAGATCAGGGTTAGGATAATAACATTTTGCAAAGGTTTTTCGACGTTTATGGTAACGGTTGCACTGATGAAGTCGCTTTTTAATTATACATAGGTTACGAATATTGAAGTCGCAACAGAGCTCTTAAGATCAATTACAGTTGGAAAATGGCAAGGTAATTGTAATGGTATTCCTTAGGGAGTAGCTTTATTTTTACAATGGTTAGAATATCGATGCGAGTTTCTTTTGGTTTACTGTGGTCCCTGAATGCTACATTTCTTGTCCGACTTTCATATCTACTTTAAGCTTTCGACTAAAAGCGCTAGAAAAACAAATAAGTTGAGAAAACGTATACCCATAAGCTGTGCTGGGGGAAATCCACATCTAAGAAGGGGTAATTAAAGATGTCGATGATACCATCTCGCTTGGCATAAATTTCGATTACTATTTTTTCTATTTTCTTTGAGAGATGCAAATCGACAATATTAGAAATATTAGCTAGATTGAGCTGCAGTTTCTTATGAAAGGTATATGTTGATGGTCAATATATCATTTTGATACCGAGGAGTGTGTCATTCATAGCTTCGATACCATCTGCCATGTAGGAGACACAACATAAACGATCTCATTTATACAAAGGCAAAAACAAAAACTAATCTCTCTCTTACCCTATTGTCAGCCCAATAAAACCACACAGTGCAAATAAAAAATCACCGCCAGATTATATCCTCTAACAAACTATGCAGCATTAAGAACATGTCAAAAGCACTCCAATGTCAGCCTAGGGAATGAAGGCCGACACGCAAATAAAATCTTCCTTTTTTGTATTAAGTCCCGTATAAAATTTCGCGGGGTTTTGTAATGTTTGTTCATACGCGTTTTCGTTTTACCTTTTTGATTATTTCTTATAAGTAAACGTTCCACAGATGTACGCCGAACAAGGGCAGAGGAAAACATGGCCATAATGTCAACAATTAAAAACAATGAAAAACACATGACGTTTATTTAAAAGGGAAAAGCTTTTAAGTCTCAACATGTGAATAGTTGCTGTTTTTTGTTTGTTGTTGTTCTTCTTCGTTTTCTTCTTCACAACAAATTCTTTTCTACCACAAACAATTCCTAGAGAACAGGAATAGCATGTCCAATTGTGAAAGCAACCCTATTGCAACCATGACAAATATAATCATATATACTGATAGACAAAATTGTCATACTTTTCAATATGTATAATTTTTAATATTTTTCGATTATAAGAATTATTAGAATATAACAGTCTTTCAAGAGTATCTAGTGAAGATCGGGAATTCCAACACGAGGTATAATGTTTTTATCGAAACCGAGACGCTGCCGAGGTTCCGATTAAAACAATTATACCGAGTGTTTGAATTTCCCTATCTGAACAGGATACCCATGATTGATTCTTTTTCTTGCATACCATTTATATTCTGCGCGTTGACGTCTCCAAATACTAACGGTTTGCATGTTTAATTACACAATGGTGTCATGCATCTGTCAGTGTTTATATCAGCGCGTGACTTTTATCTGCCCCCATGTGTCACATCAGGCTTTCCAGCACCAATGCAAAACACGGATCACCATATCCGGTATGCAAGAAAGTTTGATCTCTAAAATTTGAAACCACGTGACAGGTGTGAGCGAGAAGTCGTATTTTGTGTCGCTCTGTTATTTTTCTAATATTTATTCAAACTACACGAATATTGTAATGGATTTTTGTTTAAATATGTATGAAACAAAAAATAAACGTAGTGATTAGTTTGTTGTATTGGCAATGTTAATATATGTCACGTGTGTGTATATTATAACGATCATATATTTGTAATCAGGGGCGTAGCCAGAGCCTTTTGGAGAATACGCCCTAGGGGAGGGTGTGGGAGGGTGTGGGAGGGAGTTTCCCCGTCCTGCTGGTGGCGGTGCGGTGTCCCTCTCCTGGGAAAATTTTAAAATTTGAGTGCAATTTCGGAGGTTTGTGGCTTCATTTGAGCGAGATTTTGGAGGCTCATTCATTAAGTGTGTTTTTAATAAATAGAAAAAAAATCAAACCAACAAAATCATAACAGAAGTTTATTGAAACTTGATAACCCCTACCCCACTTCAATTTTTATCGCTGATTTTAAAAAACGATCACTTTTATTTTTTCACATTCGATTTTCTAGAGTACGCCCGGGCGTACAGGAGTATGCCTGGCTACGCCCCTGGTAATGATGAAAGACTGTAATAGTTTAAGTCAATAAAAGTATCTATCTATATATCTATCTATCTAAAATGGGTCGCCTCGCCGTTAGCGTTACCGAAGTCGCTTTGCTACTCAACGTTCAAAAACTGACATTATTTCAAAGAAAAGTTACTTTTGATGTTTTTATTTAGTAACATAGTTGACGTTTTGCACAATATTAAAGTAGTGATTGAACCTGTTTTCCATCAGTATAATACATTATAAAATGGTTATATTCTTTAAGTATATGTTTTGGTTAGAGAACGGAATATCTGCAGGCAGTCTCTGGCATGTCTGGCATCACTTTATTTGCCAATTCTAAAAATGTGCTTGTCTTTTATCAGCTTCTTATCAGCTTGATTCTGAATATACGGCCGATTTTCCATGATGTATATTACTGAAAATGTCTGTACAGTTCCAATTTTGGAACATTCGACATCAATTATTCAAAACAATTCTTACAAAAGCGCCGGTAGTTCTCGACAGATAACACCGAAAAGCACTATTAAAACACATTATTTAGATATATAAACCGTTGGGACTTGCTTTTATTATTTATTGGCGTATACTTCTACTCTAATACGTATTCTTACCGATGAATAAGATACGTTACGTTCGCATCCTGAAATAGGAGACGAGTCATAGAAAGAGTAAGCTTATTGGTTAAGTTGCAACGGATTTCTTGTAGTATGTGATACGTATATTCGTTTCGTCGTATTATAAATAATATATTTTAAACATTCTATGTCAGATGTATCCTAAATAAAATAAAGCAAAGTTTATGTATTAAATCACTGCAGCACCGTCCCGACCATTCCGCATACTTTATTAGTTGTCATGCGCTATACTCCACTCGTCGATATAAAAAGGGGATCCCTTTCTACAAGAAAGAAAAGGAGCGTACTCGGTTGTATTGAGTCTGTTCATGAGAGGTAGTATAAGGTGTAACACATCTCTCGCCATCTAGCACCGCCTTAAGCGCTATTCTACTTTTAAGCCACAAAGGCATTACGCGGTCCGAGTATTAACTTCTTTATTAACACTGTCCCGTTTTATTGGGATGACAGTAGGGTAAGAATGAGTTTGGGTGCACCCTAGACCCTGGTTTAAACACCCAGCGGCTTTTTTTGCCACTGACCGTTCCAAGAAGGTAGCCATATTGTCAACCATTTTTGTGTTTGTGACGTCAAATGCCTTTATTCCTTCTTAACAATGTCATTCATGTTTGTCGTTTTGCGTGTTTTGGGGTTTACTGTGTTCTGTGAAAGCTGCATTTCCTGTTCGACTTTATACTTATGTTCATACCCCATCTAACCTCTACTATAAGAAGCGAAAACGGGGTTGGCTGGGGTATGAAATAAAACCTTAATTTCGGTTTAAAGCGTTTGCATATTGTAACACTAAAATATTATAGGTAATTTTAAGCAGGTTATCGCATTGTTTCAGTAAACAATGTATTTAAACTTGTTTTATTGTCGATTATCCGTTATAAAATCCTGCTAATATAAGCTTACCCATCGCTTAAGGAATGAAGGCGGGACCACGTAATGTATGTGCTTGATGGCCTTGCGTATAGTTATGTAGCAGCTTCTTTTAGTGATACAAATGTGGTTATAATATCGATCCATGATTTTGGTTGACAGTGGTTCTTGAAGGATATATTTCTTGTTCGATTTTATATCTACTTTGAGGAACGTTAAATTCCCATCTCGACTACAAGCTCTAGAAAAGGGGATACCGGATAAGTAACGATGTAAAATTTAATTCATCTCTCGTCATCAATTTTACTTATTCTTTATCCAGTTTTAATTGGGAAATGCAAATCAGCAGTATGAGAAATAGCTAATGTTTAGTTGAAAGATAAAGTTGGGGAAAGATATGATTAACTATAGTAGGCAATGCTCACTATATTATTTTGATTCCGATTATTAAAGACTTCGATAATATCTGCCTTGTGAAATACCAAACACTTGTTCATACATGTACCAATACAAAAAAAGCGTTCGTACTCATCGGAATACCAACAACAGCTATGTTAGAATATATTTTACTGTTTCATCATTATGTGGTTCGAGTATTAACTATCATACCCCATCCAACCCCTTCTCCACGGTGTTAGCTGAGGTATGAAATAAAACCTTTATTTTAGCTTGAAATAAAACCTTTATTTCAGCTTGAAAAGTTTGTATATTGTACATGTTGTAAAATTAAAACATTTAATAGGTAATTTTAAAAAGGTTATTGCATTTTTTCAGTAAAAACTGTTTTTGAACGTGTTTTATTGTCAAAATATCCGGTTATAAAATCCTGCTAATATAAGATTTCCCATCGCTTAATGGAATTAAGGCGGGATCACGTATACTAATGTAAAGTGTAAATAGTTCAGATTTAAATCGAATCAAAGTTGATTCCATTATTGACATCCTGCATGTTCCCTATTATATCAAACATGTAAATTCCATTAACTTACGTCTGTGTCTTCTCTAGTGTTTCCATTATGCTGCATTAAGTAAAATAACGAGAAAACTAAAATAAGTAATAGTATTCAACGTTGCTTTCAATATTAGGTGCCACTATAGCTTTTCTTTTCTATTTTCATGTGGCAATTCACATTTATTTGCCACCGAAACGAGATATTCCGATTTTTTCAAGATTTTTACAGCAATCCAAATCCCTTGGCAATAAATATAAAACAGTAAGCGTGTTGTACAATTTCGCAAACGCGTGCCATATAATTTAACTACAGAGGGTGAATAAAACACTCTGCTGTGTGTTTATTTATCCAACTGAGAGAATACAATACTACCTACAATGTACTATAATAACATTTGATTTCCCCTACAGGCAAAATGGGTTTCCTTTATTTTGTTGTTCATGTACATGGTGGCCATATTCAAATGGATAGAAAGAATTAGGTTTAACGGCCTGTTAACATTGGCACCTAGAGGGCGAAGGTATAAATATTTCGTCTTATTTTCAATACTACCGGCACTTACTTTTCTCTAAGACGTTTTATATCAATGTATTGTTGTTGTTTGTTATATGTATTGTTTTGTATTTTTAATTGACTATTTCCTGTGAAAGCTATATTTCCTCTTTGTATACCTACTTTTGTATATAGTATATTTTAACCCAAACAAAAATAATAATTCAATGTTTAAACTTGAAAAATTACTTTAGTACCATGAAAGCATCGTGCGGATTTTGATATCACGGTTTGGTTTTGCTCAACTGCTCCCTGTAAAAAATATCCAGTGTGTTGTTTTTCCGTGTTTGGTTCTATATTTCCATGAGTTTCGCAAAAAAAAAGGTCAGCGTTTCGCAGATAATATAAATTTCTTTGTTGCTTCATAAACGTGTTTCGAATGCACCATATGTGCAATCGAAAATAATGCCTTTGAAAAACGTTTATGAAGCAACAAAGCCATACCACAGGTAACGGTATCCGTTTTGAGAACTAAAAAATAAAAAATAAAACAAGTAACGTGTTATTTGTTGAAAACAAAATACTTTAAGTGAAAATGTCTTGATTTGAATTGATTGTTCTGATGTTCCTAAGCAATGTGAATTAATTATCTTGCTCAAAGGATAAACAACATGGCCACGGCAAGGATCGAATCCACGACCTCTCGATCTGGAGTCCGCAGTCTACCACTGGACCAAGAACTCGACTCAATCTTTGGAGACTTTCAAAAGCTTCACAAAACCAAAATGATAAAACAAGCTCCAAAAAGTTAATAGATGTTGTTTCGGAGTGTTAATAGAATATTTTAAAAGTCAATGCATTGCTAAAAAAGAAACCAGTCGTTATCAACAGTAAACTTTATAAACTTAACATTTTCGGAAATCAACTATCAGCAGGCATTAAGGCCTACTGGTTAGCTTAAATCGATTTTGAGTGTAAACGACATCGCTATTATACTGTCTTTAGCGTTCAAATTGACAAGAAAGTGTAAATAAAAGTGCATCCCATCAAAAGGAAATCTCTAACAATAGTCCACATCCATAGAAGTTAGGAAACGATACACGTGTATGTTATTGTAAAGATATATACAAAATATAATTAGAAACACCTCAGAATATATTCAGAATTGTACTGAACAACCGCAGCAGTTGTAGCCTAAGAGAAAACCAATCTGGGGTACAACCAGAAAACCCGCGGGACAAAGGGTCATGCACATACCTCCGATTTCAGGGTTTCAGAAGGTACAATCTTGGAGTCCCACGAGGTCATCGCACAAGAGAAAACTGAAGCGTAGTGACTGAATTTAGAGTGGTCAATCACCAAATATGAAGTGCGCTGTAATACTAAAGGGTCGTATCCTTTTCTGACGAATTTCCTGATTAATTTTGTAAAGTGGTCAGGAAATCGGTCAGACCCCTATTTTCCAAAGTTTATAGATCACATTTCCATAGAATAACGGTTGTGATATTCCTAGTCGCAGAAATTGTTTTAGGTTAGTGTTGTAATTGTCCAGCAGGTTTTCGTTGCGGCGATAGAACTTTGCGAAATATCTACGTAGCTTATGATAACGAAAGAAGTTTAGTAGTAATAAATTGATTTTGATAATTGAATTCCGTAATATCGTTACATGCCCTAGCAAAACGAATTAGTTGGGAGATATAAACCCCGTATGGTGTAGCACGAGGTACGTCCCCATCCCATCTAAATATGGATAGTTAACAAATCATTACTTGGTATCCCAAAAGCAAACGGGTTAACGATAGTGCTACCGTCTTGGAACGGTCAATGCCTTAAAGGCCCCTGGTGGTTTAAACCAAGTTCTAGGGTGCACCAAACCTCTATTTGTTATCCTAATACATGGGATATTGCAAATGAAGAAATCCACGTGCACGCCAGGCTATATTCGCTGACAAACAATGCAGCATTAATAGGAACAACTAGATACACATGTGTCTATATGAATATGAAAAACCTAAAAAGCCACAATGCAAGTACTCAGTTACTTGGTAGAAGCCAGATCAACAAGAGAACAAACCATTCAGGGTACGACAAGTCAGAATGTAAGACAATCAGCAAACGCTTATTTGTAGAAAGAAACTCAGGCATGAAATTATTAATATAGTTGAATCGTAATATATACTTTCCAGTTTAGAGGAAGTATTATTAAAGGTGTACCACAAAACAACTGTAGACAAAATCTGTTGAATTTGGTCGCATAATATTAAAATGTTAATTCGCATGAAAACTGTCAGCTTACAAGGGTGCATGAGAGGTGTGGAATAATATATTACCTTTCATGAACACTCCCAATAAAACCGAGTCTGCTATTTTTTCTCTCTTGTTTGTGTTCGTTGCTTCAAGACATCCCCTTTTCAGTATTTCTTACTACCAAACTATAGTGATGAGCTGTTAAACAAGTCCAATAATATTTTCTATTAAATGTACTGATTTTGATATTTTCCATTGTTTATATTAAAAAGAATAGGTGTTGTTTTTTATAACATATGGTAATGCACGTGTTTTACACTTTCCTAAGATCTTATTGTTACCACTTTACAAGGGAATATATTTTCACAAACTTTGCAGCCAATGTAATCAAACAACCTATCGAATATGATACCAGGATATTAAATTACCTTGTGGTGTAAGTAAGAAGACTTGACTGCAATTAAACGATTACCGACAGGGGATTATTTCAAGAGCTCACTGCGACACTACTGTATCTTCGTATTTATTGATATTTATTATAAACTTCCCAGTGAAATAGTGGATTGTATGGTTAGAATAAACCTTATATTCTCATTGTTTATTCTCACTGCCGGAAAAAATGGAACTACCTTTTTCTACATTTTCTTATAACAGTCATAATTCGTGTCAAAGTTCAGAACTATATTCTTTGCGCAATAAATATATGTAAATCGCATTACTGTATTTATCCGCGAATAAGTTAAAGGTGAACTGTCGTAACGAAACGTATTTTCTGTTTGAAACAGTTTGGTAGTGTTGCATGATAAAAAGTATATAATAAATAGAATATTTGTTGGTTTGTCGTGAATATAGGATTTATTTTCATCTCCAAATCAACAGATATCCTCTATATAGTTATAATAGTTTTGCCTTCAACCCTCGACTTGGGGGGCGTCCGTGGCCGAGTGGTTAGAGTCTCTGACTTGCAATCACTCGCCCCTCACCGCTGTAGTTTCGATCCCTCAGGGGCCTAGGAATCTTTATGTGAGAAGGCTATCCAGCTGGCTTGCAGAACGTCGGTGGTTCTACCCAGGTGCCCGCCCGTGCACGACAATTGCCCTGAGGGGCACCTGGGGTCTTACTCCACCAGTGGAAGCTGGAAAGTCGCCATATGACCTTAGCTGTTGGTGCGACTATAAAATCCAATTCAAATCAATTCAACCCTCGACTTCCACATTGATAAATCGCGATAAAGTAGTACTCACTGTTATCAATAAGTCATACTGTAAGGATTTATTTTATGTCCATAATGAGACATCGCCAATGTTAATTAATCTATAAATTGCAGGAGGAACTTACGATAAAAGTCACTTTCTTAATTAAGATCGATGGTTTTACGTTATTTTAAGTTTAAGGGTAGGTTCTTACATTAGATATAATGGTAATGTTCCTTGTTTTCTGATCTAGGAGTAGACATTGAGGTGAATCAAGCTCGCAGTCGTTTGTCAATAATGTCAGTGCAAGAGGATCATGTCAGTTCTAAGACATCTGTTAAATAAGTTGAATTGATTTTCTCTCGTGTTTTCATCATTTATTTTCCAAAGCACAGAAATGTTTATTTTCGTAATGGCCGTGACTGGGTTAGTAAAGACGCTGCGTCTAAAACTGTCACGCCTCTCACCGCTGCACTGTCACGCCTCTCACCGCTGTCACGCCTCTCACCGCTGCACTGTCACGCCTCTCACCGCTGCACTGTCACGCCTCTCACCGCTGTCACGCCTCTCACCGCTGCACTGTCACGCCTCTCACCGCTGTCACGCCTCTCACCGCTGCACTGTCACGCCTCTCACCGCTGCACTGTCACGCCTCTCACCGCTGCACTGTCACGCCTCTCACCGCTGTCACGCCTCTCACCGCTGCAGGATCGAATCGCACTGAGAGCTCGACTTGTCAAGTGAGAAAGTATGGAAAAGCCATAACCGTCAAATTGTGGATATTTACAAACCATTAAATGACAGGCCATTTAATTCAGCATAAAGTCATTTGATGACGTACATATTGATTCGATGCGACGTGAAAACTCTGTTCATTCGTTACAAAGTGAATTGATACGGTTCGAAGTGAAACGATACGGTGTAACATTTTAAACCATACGACGCAAATAGAAATCATTCAGTGCAATGACAAACTATTTGACAAAAAAACTAATACAATACAATAAAATACAAGTCGGTACGATGAAAACTTAAACGATTCATCGAAAAATGTGAAGTGATACAGAACAAAGTAAATCAGCTTGATGTAATATGAATCAGTTTAACGCCAACGCATTTAGTCTGGTGGTAAGTAAAATGATCGGGCGAAAACAAAGTCGGTGCAATGCAAACGCAATCCGTTCGACAGAAACCGATTTCATTACGTACAAAGTGAAACGGTGCGACATCTGGCGGCGATATTTGCCACATCAATTGCAGGATTATTTCCCCTACATATGATAAATCAAAGTACTAAAAGTACTAAGAATGCAAGGTTTGATAGGAAAGACTGTATGAATATTTGCACGATTGCTGGACATTTCAAATTTCCATAAATTTTACATAGTTTTAGCCATATTGGCGATCTTGGGCGACCTACCAAGATCTTAGAGAGTCAGTCCATTCCAAATATATTGTGATCACTTGCATTAAACTGTTTCAAATCTAGACTAGAATATTATTTTATGACATTGCTGATGGATAGACAGATTTGTGTTTTATGGCCAAACTGTCACTCAAGATGACCACCAAATCTAAAATTATGTCATTCACAGAGTGGCGTGTATTAAGTAGTCTTCCGGGAACAAGATGCACAAGAGGGCCTGTATCACTCTACTGGCTTGAATAGTCTAAGATCTTCCGGAAAACAGTTTTTAAAAAAATCAAAGGCTATAACTCTGATGTGTCTAGTCTAATGCAACTGGTTTTGAACTTGTCCAAGTTCAATGGCATAACCTAGAAAAAGTCTTCTGTTGCAGGGACAAATAACATAACAAGAGGCACTACCCATTGATTCAACTTTCCTATGTCTGTCCCACACATTGAAAAGAAACTGTAGTATTTACTAAAAAAAAACCAATACAAATTTATTGATGGAAAGAATAATTGAAATTGACTATAAGTAAATACACGGTAAATGTGACCATAATTTTGATAAATAAACAACAACAACAACAAGAAACAGAACAGAACCTAGCTGGACGAAGTAAGTTAAAATCCTGCAGCCATGTGCAGTTTCAAACGGTGTCCGACAATGCGACATCGCGACATTGCGATATGACAATGCGACATTGCGATACGACAACGCGACATTTTGATACGAGATCGCGAAATAATTGTCGTATCGCAATGTCGCGATGTCGTAAAGCAATGACGAGTTGTCGGGTGTCGCATTGTTGCCCACGACAACGCTACATTATGTCGCATTTTCGTAATGTCACCCACGAAAATGCGACATTCTTTCAATTGTCGTAATGTCGCCAACTACAACGCAACATTCTTTCAATTGTCGTAATGTCGCATTGTCGCAATGTCGACCTAATCATGTATACTGGATAGTTTTTAAAGTGGCACCGCCTTCTTCATATTCGTGCCGGTGTTACGTTACAAACTAACGAATATAAATGATCTGGTCGACATCACGATATAACAACAATTGAAAGAATGTCGCGTTGTCGTTGGCGACAATACAACTATTGAAAGAATGTTGTCGTGGGCGACATTACGACAATGCGACATACTGTCATGTTGTCGTGGGCGACAATGCCACACCCGACAATGCGACAACTCATCATTGCGATACGACATCGCGACATTGCGATATGCGACAATTATGTCACGATGTCGTTTCGAAATATCGCGTTGTCATATTGCAATGTCAAGTTGTCGTATCGCAATGTCGCATTGTCGTATCGCAATGTCGAGTTGTCGTATCGCATTGTCATATCGCAATGTCATGATGTCGCATTGTCGGGTGTCGCATTGTTGCCCACGACAATGCGACATTATATCTGGCCCCAACCGGACACCGTTTGAAACTGCACATGGTTGCAGCATTTTAACCTACTTTGTCCAGCTAGGTTATGTTCTGTTTCTTGTTGTTGTAGTTTATTTATCAAAATTATGGTCACATTTACCCGTGTATTTACTTTTAGTTAATTTCAATTTTTCTTTCCACCTATAAATTTGTATTTTATTTTTTTAGTAAATACTACAGTAAAGTTTCTTTTAATGTGTGGGACAGACATAGGGAATTTGAATCAACGGGTAGTTCCTCTTGTTAAGTTATTTGTCCCTGCAGCAGAAGACGTTTTCTAGGTTACTTCACTGAACTTGGACAAGTTCAAAACCAGTTGCATCAAACTAGACACATCAGAGTTATAGCCTTTGATTTTTTAAAAAACTGTTTTTCGGTAGGCCTTAGACTATTCAAGCCAATAGAGTTATACAAGCCCTATTGTGCATCTTGTTCCCAGAAGACTACTTAATACACGCCACTCTGTAAATGACATAATTTTAGACATGGAGGTCATCTTGAGTGACAGTTTGGCCATAAAACACAAATCTGTCTATCCATCAGCAATTTCATAAAATAATATTCTAGTCTAGATTTGAAACATGTTAATGACAATTGATCACAATATTTTTGGTATGGACTGACCCTCTAAACTCTTGGTAGGTCGCCCAAGATCGCCAAGTTGGCTAAAACTAAGAAATTTGAAATGTCCAGTAATCGTGCAAATATTCATACAGTCTTTCCTATCAAACCTTGCATTCTCAGTACTTTTAGTAATTTGATTTATCAACAGGCCAGTAATTATGTAGGGGAAATAACCATGCAAGTGATGTGGCAAATAATCGCCGCCAGATGTCGCACCGTTTCACTTTGCACGTAATGAAATCAGTTTCTGTCGAACGGATTGCGTGTGCATTGTACAGGCTTTGTTTTCGCCCGATCATTTTACTTACCACCAGACTAAATGTGTTTGCATTAAACTGATTCATATTGCATCATGCTGATTTACTTTGTTCTGTATCACTTCACATGTTTCGATGAATCGTTTAAGTTTTCATCGTACCGACTTGTATTTTATTGTACTGCATTAGTTTTTTGTCAAATGGTTCGTCATTGCACTGAATATTTCTATTTGCGTCGTATGGTTTGAAATTTTTCACCGTATCGTTTCACTTCGAACCGTATCAAATAATTTTGTAACGAATGAACAGAGTTTTCACGTCGCATCGAATCAATATGTACGTCATCAAATGACATCGTGTTGAATTAAATGGCCTGTCATTGAATGGTTTTGTAAATATCCACATTTTGACGGTTATGGCTTTCCATAAGAAAGTGTCGATTCTTACGGATGGCGGGAGGTATGCAGTCTGCATCTATCACAAAACAATTGACGTAAAACGCCATTCAAACAATCATTTTTGTAATTAGTAAGTTTGGGGTCCTGAATGTTCTGTCCTTTACTTTTATAGTATACCACCCGAAAAAAACGTTAGTATGGGTGAAGAATTAATTATGTTTCTCCATCCGTCCGGGCTTGCGGATTAGTACTTGCGAGACTAGGGTTAAGAGATAGATTTCTTGGAGACATCAAAACAAATATATCTTAGATGAGTCCTTCGTGTGTCGCCTTCCAAGGTCTATATGTCCGTCTGTAGACACGCTCATTTCCGCTCAATAACGTAATAGCACATTAGTATATGAAACCCAAAGTTTATACACGCAGTGCTATAACAAACTGCTGAACAAATTGTCATCGGGTCATTAGTTCATGAGACAATGAACTTGCCTTAATGGAAACTGTAGGTGTCCGGTCAAAAACTAAAGAAGACTTAGTGTTTTCAACCCAAAAATGTGAACAATAATGTTCCTGTTCAATTACTTAAATTCGTTAGTTATTAATCAAACTTAAATTTTAAAAATAGCCTTCTTATAATAAAATAAAGGTCAAGCTCGACTTCTGCAAGTTTGAGTCATTCGTCCTGAGTTATTGTCCGTCACTTTGACCGACAGAAACAAAAGAGAAAGGTTGGTTTAACGATCAATAAATTAAGACGACTTTAGTGTATCCACCCTATGTTTTACAAAGGCTAGGGGCTAGTGATAAAAAATAGAAAGTCAAGTCAGCGTCATAATATGTCATAGTATGTCCAAAATGCCCTTGACTAATAGAAAAACCATAAGATGGTTGTCTGCTTACTATATGTAACCTTTACTATAACTTAACCTTGTATGTACAGCAGTGTTGTGTTTTAATAAAATAATGTCATGTAATGTGAAACAAATTGGGTCATAAGGTCGAAAGTTGTTGCCCTTGATTAGAAATAAAAACTCTAAGACGATATAAATATATATATATATAACTATAAATGGAAACATTGACGGTATATGAAATGCGTTACAGGATGGAATCAGGGAGGCTGGTAACCGAGAAAAGAATCAGGAATATTTAAATATATAAAAATCGAACAGGAAAAGTAGCATTCAAGGACGACAGTCAACCAAAAACACACACAGAAGCAAAGAACAACAATATATAAAAATGAATAAAAGGCAAAATAAGACAATACAAACACACAAGGCTTGACAATAGGGCTACCGCCTTAGAACGGTATATGGCAAAAAAAGGCCGCTGGGGGTTTAAACCAGGTTCTAGGGTGCACCAAACCTCACACTTACCCTACTGTCATCCCAATAAAACGGGATATTTGAAATAAAAGAAATCCCCGCCATGAACTATTCTCTAATCAACAAGGCAGCATTACTAGGCAATATAAGTAAAACACAATGATGCTCGTGTATATATAAATACAAAAGAACAATAGCCTAGAAAGCCACAAAGAAGGTACTCAATGACTTGGAAACTTGATATTATATTTAATATACAAATATGTTTAACAATATATAAAACTGAAAATATTCATACTTAAACGGTTCATTGCTGTTGTTGGTATTTCTATATACAAACTGTGCACATCTTGTCGCAAATTTGATAATGTTTTTGTTTGGGTATGAAAGCGATTCCGTGTTGGGTCTTTCGCCAGGCAGATGTCATTGAAGCCTTTAATCTCACAACCCTCGATATCTGAATGATATATATTAAATATTGACAGACCTTTCCAAAGTGTATCAAAAGAGATTATGACCCTATCATTTTGCAACGCACTGCATGTTATTGGTTTACCCATTTACAGTTCGCCACTATGTTTTACTCTTTGAGTGTACGATAAAACAAATTGTAGACCATTACGTGGTCCCGCCTTAATTCCATTATGCGATGGGAAAGCTTACATTAGCAGGATATTATAACGGATATTTCGACAATAAAACATGTTTAAAAACATTTTTTACTGAACAAAATGCGATAATCTGTTTAAATTACTTATTAAATGTTTTAATTTTACAATAAACAAACTTTTTAAGCCGAAATTAAGGTTTTATTTCATACCCCAGTCAACTCCGTTTTCGCTTCTTGGAGAAGGGGTTGGATGGGGTATGAAAGTTAATACTCGGACCACGTAATGCCCTATGCTGATGTCTACATAAATCCAGAAAGGGATGATAACTATTAATTTGTGTTTTCAAACTCGTTTAGTCGGGCCCTTATGGTATAGTCTCTTGTTGCATGGCGGATATTTCTTCAATTACCTTATCCTGCTTAATTTGGATGACAATAGGTTCAGAATGCGATTTGTGCGGGTTTGAACCTGGTTTAAAATAAAACCATCGGCATTTCTGCCTCTGACCATTCCACGGTAGTTGCTCTATGGCCAGCCCTTTTATGTTTGTGATGTAACTTGCTTCTAATTAACATTGTAGTTGTTGTTTTTTGTTTAAATGCGTGCTTTTGGTTGACTGTATTCTGTGAAAGATACATTTCCTGATCGACTTGTATACCTACTTCCATCTACCTGCCACAGTCGCGGTATAGTCGAGTCTCACCGTGTCGTAAATAACTGGTATGTCGGGAAAAAGTTCCTCACTATGTTGCGGACAATTTTCATGTCTTCTGTTGGTTTAAACGTATTTTATTTTTCAATGGTTTACAACATTTCATATATACATTGTACAATTATATTAAAGGATTAGAATGAAAGCAAACTGCTTATAGAATTCTTCTCCTAGGAACTATTGTTTGAAATTAATAAAAATGACGGTTATATTTACAATTTTTAGAGCTGTGAACTTCATCCAAAACATTACAAGTGTAGCAAAAGATAACATATAAACGTTCAGCAAAAAGAAAATTCTAAGGCAAAACAAAATGAAGCTAAGGTAATTTAGATTCAAACAATAAAGACATGATATATTATATTGGAAAATAAATGAGGAATTATATATATTTTAGGGGAAAACAATAGTGAAAACGTTTGGGATACACAGGACGGTGACAGTGGGGTAGGGCAACGAGCGCATGCAGCCCATATCGTGTATATCATTCCCCTGTTCAAATAAATAAGGTAGTAGTAGGCAGCTTCCTAGTTCAATTTATGTTAGAAAATACAATTAAAACCGTTTACTCAACATGATGTACCTGTGCACAGCTTCGAATATAGCTACGTTTGTTTGGATTGCGAGCGACGGATCTCCGTGTAATAGTATATTTAATGAGACGTTACAAAGTGGTATTAATGTATCCAACATTTCCGTACGAATGTTGTCATAAAGAGGGCAGTTCAAAAAGAAGTGGTGTGTATTTTTGATGCTTCCACATTGACATGTCGGTGAATCCGAAATATATTTTGAGTATAGGTCATGATTTAGTGAGCTACATTTAGTGCGAAGACGAGTATGAAGAAGTTGTGCCCGTCTAGAACCCGTAATACTCGTAGTATGATGGGGTATGTACTTGGTTACGGTTTAAGTAATGTTTGAAAGAGTCAATGGAATCGGCATTTCTGGCCTCCGGTGGAAGTTTGTTCAGTAGCAGAAGGAAGGAATGAATCGAAGTAAAGATTTGTTCTTGAATTAATGGTTTGAAAATCATTCGCATTGCATAAATTTTAGTTAGATGCAGCGTTAACCGGTGTTGGGACTAACAATGATAGGTACTGAGGTGTTAAACCATTAATCATTTTATAGTATAAGATGAGTTTGTGTTTTTTCCTACGCGAGTCGAGAGATTTCCAGCCTACCTCTTGATTTAAATTGTGAAGTGACACTAGTTTAGTTGTACCCGTAGCAATTCTTGCAGCTTCGTTTTGTATTTTATCAAGCTCATTTTTTTCGTAAGCAGTACAATTATCCCATGTGACGTCAGCATATTCTAAATGTGGCCTTATAAAAGATATGTATATTGTTTCAAGTGCTTTCCTATCTAACTGGTGTTTTAACTTCCTCTTTATGTTTATTCTAGGCCATGCTTTTGATTGAATGTATTCAATATGAGAGTGCCAACTACAATCATTAGAAAAAATTAAACCAATATGCTTATGGGGGGTAACTTATTGTATGTGTTGGTCTAACATCATAAGTGGTGGATGCACTGGTTTGTTGCGTTTACGCGAAATGAGTAATGCTTCCGTTTTGGTAAGATTAAACGTTACAAGCTATTTGTTAGACCATTCGGTAAGTTTCTGTATGTCGGAGTTTAGTGTATTTGCAGATTCTGCAATTACATTGTTATTTTCTATAATAATATAAAGACTAGTATCATCGGCGAATAAGCGTATGTTAGAAGCGATATCAGCAACAATGTCATTAATATAAACAAGGAAAAGTAGGGGTCCTAAGATGGATCCTTGAGGGACGCCCGCATTTATATTGTTTCATTTAACCCTTTGGCGTCTATTCTTGAGGTAGTCAGATAGTAGGATTAGGAGATTTCCAGTTATGCCTTTAATTTTGCAAGTACGACCTTGTGCCATACACGGTCAAATGCTCTACTTATATCGAAAAATACAACCCGCACCTCTTTTCCAGCGTCGATTGCTTTACAAAAGGCGTTGTATATGTAAGTAAGTTGATTCACTGCTGAATCTCCAGGAATAAAACCTGACTGGAAAGCGGTCAAGAAGTTATTATCACGGAAAGTGATGGGTCGCCTTTTTTGAATACCGCACATACAAAAGCTTCTTTCCATACTTCGGGAATACATCCCTTTGTAATAGATGTATTAAATAAGTTACATAGAGGAACAGAAATGTCTAAAGCTACTTCGCGGAAAACGTGATTGTTTATCTCGTCTGGGCCGGTCGCTTTACCAATTTTTAGTAATTTTAAGGCTTCATATACTTCTTGTGGGGTAAGAGTAAATGGTTGGTATCATTAGCAGTTTACGGAAGGAAGTTCGGTGTTTTCATCTTTTAGTTCTGACTGGCTTTGAAAAAAAATCATTTAATAGGTTTGCTTTATCCAAGTCATCACAAATTATTGAGCCATTATCATTGAATAGGGGAATGGATGGTTTTTCGGAAGAGGTTATGAACGCTTTTAATGTTTTCCACCAGTCTTTTGACGTAATATTAGACGTGTTAAGCTTGTTAGAGAGGGCGTCGTAATAATGTTGTTCTGCTTCACGTATTTTATTAACTATTTGATTTCGTATTTTCTTAAACTTATCAAAATTGCTTTTAGTTTGAGAGTTTTTCTATTTTTTGTATGCTCTCTTCCTGGCTCTAATTAGACGGTTGATGTAATTATTTATCCACGGTGGTACGTAGCGTTTAATTTGTACATTTCTATTGGGAATACACTGTTCACTAAAGGAAAAAATTTTCTCTGATGTACTTTTTGCATAAATATTTATATCAGCATTGGCTAAACTATTCCACTCAAATGTGCGTACTTTATCACGAAGTAAGTCATAATCGCCTTGTTCATATTTCCATATTCGTCTTGTATATGATCTAAATTTTGGTTTCCTAAATTTGAAAAAGGCATAGATGGGACAATGAAACCTATTATCCTGGTTTAAAAAGGGCTCGCCTACACCACTCGTGATTAAGTTATTAACATCACTAACAACTAATATATCAATTATGGACGAAGACTTCACAGTAAAATGTGTGGGATCATTAATAGTTTGGTGTAGTCCAAATTGTTGACATACATTTGATATTTTTCTGGAAGTTTGTACGTTTAACATGTTGAAATTAAGGTCGCAAGTTACAATAATATCTTTAATGCCAGTATCAACTGCCAGACTTATAGAATCTTCAATCATGGTGGTATGTATGGAGTCAGAGTTGAGTGGTCAGTAAAATACTCCAGTAAGTATGTGTTTGTGGCTTAAAACAAGTTCCACCCAGATGCACTCAAGAATATTTAACTCAAGTCGTATCTTTTATATAGAGTAAAACACCCCCGTGACTATCACCAATACGGTCTTTTCGTTCGGGATTATGGAAAGTTGGAAATGTTAATTCTTCGCATTGTACAGACTCGTTAAGCCAAGTTTCAGAGAATGTAAGGATGTCAAATTGATAAAGTTCGGACTTGAGTATGTCTAGCTTATGTAAGATGCTCTGTGCATTATAGTGAACTAGGGACAAGTTATGGGATAAGCTAAAGTTGTCAAACATAGAGTCTCCTGTTGAGTCTTCATCAGTGTACATGGAGGCACTTAACGGTCATTTTCCCTACAAGGGCTTGGATACAGTGAGTTCAGCACTTGAGCTGGTAGTATGTGTTCCAATGGTAAGTGTTGTGTCACCTATGGCTCGTCGATCTTCGCTTAGAAGCATCAGTACGAATATCGATTATCATCACGTCTTCGTGTCTTCTTCATTACTTGGGATGTTAATCCCAACATTGTTCTTTCATTGTTGTTATACAATGGTGTTAATATCCATGCATACGTTCAGCGATAGTTGTCAGGGGCGTAGCCAGAGCCTTTTGGAGAATACGCCCTGGGAGAGGGTGCGGGAGGGAGTTTCCCCGTCCTGCTGGTGGCGGTCCGGTGTGCCTCTCCTGGGAAAATTTTGAAACTTGAGTGCAATTTCGGAGGTTTGTGGCTTCATTTGAGTGAGATTTTGGGGGCTGTGGCCTCCATTTATTAAGTGTGTTTTTAATAAATAGAAAAAAAAATCAAACCAACAAAATTATAACAGAAGTTTATTGAAACTTGATACCCACTACCCCACTTCAATTTTTATCGCTGATTTTAAAAAACGAGCACTTTTATTTTTTCACATTCGATTTTCTAGAGTACGCCCAGGCGTACAGTAGTATGCCTCTGAGTTGTCCACAGAATGCTAAATAACAAAAGCCCGGATGACAACTGGCAGCTCTTGCATGACGAGAACAAATGTTCCTAGAGCAATATATAAAATAATGTATAGCGTACATGAGTTTTTCTTTTGATCAACCCTTTTGTATATCTAATATATAGGCAAGCACAGCCAACTGAAACAACATGAAAAACGAGCTTTATTATATTACATTAATTTCTACAGCAATGCCAAACGTATAAACTATCTCCTGGAGATAATACCACAAAGCCAATAATTTATTTTAAATATAACTTAATGGTAAGCTAATTATATCTAGTACTGTAATTGCATTGAACTAAAATTCAGAAAACTAAATCACATGTAATTACTCATGATATGGCTTGATGGTAAAATAATTATATCTAGTATTGTAATTACATTTAACTAAAAGTCAGAAAACTAAATCACATGTAATTATTCATGATATTACTTGATGATAAAATAATTATATCTAGTACTGTAATTAGGCTACATTTAATTAAAAAACAGAAAATTAAATCACATGTAACTTCTAACTAAATCCAATCCAATCAAATGAAATATTTTATTCACTCAGTTCATGACATCATGAGGTCATGGATATAGTATACATGTAATAAGGCTCAAACATGCAGGTAGATAAACATTGTACAATGTGTATTATGAAATAGCATGTATGAAGTGTAATTGTTGGGAGAGTTACTTTAAACGTTGAATTCATCAACATATTTGTAATAGCATATACAGTCTACATTTTCAATCTATAAATATTAGTTAAGTATACTATAAACAAACAATAGAATCTTAAACAGCAGAACATTTTGGGCTTAGACTATTGTTTTCCTTTTCCTTATTAGATTATATTAAAATTATTTACATATGTATGGATGCATGATGTAATCGTTATGGTAAAGGTTGTAATACAGAAAAGGAAACTGATGGTTATCTGAATGGTAATTTTCATACAATGGTTTGCAGTTTATCTGACACACAAATAAGAAAGTATCATTTGGAAAAGATTGATTAACATAGATTGAATAATACAGTGTCGTACGGGAGCAAATTAAAGGTGTATGTATGCAACATATATTTCAGGTTTTTTGTGCTTACCTCCCTCGAACTATTTCATTGCACAAGTTCGACTTAAATACTTTTTATAAACACGTGGTATTTTCATCTGCTTTGTGCGAGCATATCACTACTTGCACGAGATTTCAGTGAGCCTGTCTGTATCTATGTATAAGGTGTCATTTATAAATAAAAGTTTTCCAGGGATTAAGTGCTATTGGATTAAATGTTTATAGGTAAGATTTTTTTCATCTTCACTAATCGTCATTGTTTTGTATATAGTATTATATGTTTATTACGTATCATATAACAAATATACACAATTTAACATGCGCGTTATTATAGTACAATGTCTTATAACACCAAACCTCGCACTTACCGTACTGTCATCCTAATAAAACGGGACAGTGTAAATAATACAGAAATCCCTGCCATGAACTATTCTCTAACCAACAAGGAAGCATTAGTAGGCAATATAAGTAAAAAACAAAGATGCTCGTGTATATATAAATATAAAACACAATAGCTTAGAAAGCCACAAAGAAGGTACTCAGTGACTTGGCAGAAGCCTGAGCAACAAAAGAAGAAACCATTAAGGGCACGACAAGACAAGATTGCAGACAAACATCAAAAGTCACCGTCCTTTTGGGCTTTAGGTACTCATCATCATAGGATCCACAGCCTGTCCGGTCATTGTCACAATTAATTTGGAAAGCATAGTGGCGAACTGTAAAGGGGTCCACCACCAAGCATGCAATGCGTTGCAAAAAGATAGGGTCATAAACCTTTTTGATAAACCTGTTAACAAGAAATATAAAAAGATCGGACAGGGAAAGTAGCATTCAAGGAGGACAGTCAACCACAAAACACAGAAACAAACACGCAAACAGACAAACAAGATGGCAAAAGTGATAATAAATGCAAACGACATCACAAGCACAAAAGGGTTGACAAAAGGGGTTCACACCGGTTCTAGGGTGCATCAAACCTCACACTTACCTTTCAATGAACGACATACAATCCCTGTAGGATGTAAAAATAACAATATCGAATGGATGTACGGGGAGACTTTTTACGGTCGCCACACGGCACAAACAACACTATTGTGCAGTATAAAGAAATATAAAAAGTTAGGACAGATTAACAAAAATAGTATGAAAGTGATCATGACCAAGGATCTTAAGAAGTTTGTAAATCACGTCACGATAGAAGTCAGGTTGTGATAATCCTTGTTGCAGAAGAGCTCTTAAAATACTTTTATATTTGGAAAGAAGATCAGGGTTACGATAATACAATTTTGAAAAGTTTTTACGAAGTTTATGGTTACGGTGGCCCTGATGGAGTAGCTTTGTAGTAATACAAAGATTACGAATTGTAAAGTCCTCAACTCGAGTACAAGCTCTATAAAAACGAATAAGTTGAGACACATATAGACCCCATAAGAAATTGTTCAGGGAACGTCCCCAACCAAATGGGGATAATTAACAATATCAAAATTAAAATTATCTCTCTGGTCATATATTTTGCTAATTATGCCACCACTTTTCAATGGGTAGATGTAAATCGAGAAAGGAGAGTTAGTATCGGAAATATTAGCTTCGTTAAGTTGAAGTTCTTCAGGGTATATACTATTAACCACAGTAGAAAAGAAAGGGTTGTCAATGTTCAATATGTCATCCAGATACCGGGATACAGGAAAACAGCATTCAAGAACGACAGTCAACCACAAACACATACGGAAGCAAAGGAAACATTTAAAGATGAATAAAAAGCCAAATAAGACATCACAAACACAAAAGGGTTGACCCAGTAGAAAGACAGTTTTGGACCGCATGTTCTCTGCGACACCATTTTATACTAAAAACCTCAATGGATTGGGCGATCTGAGCACAGAATACGTTTATCAACAATATCAAAATTACTAGTGATGAAATGACCTGCAGGAGCAACTGTGCACGTCTTGTCGCAAGCTTGATTTTGTTTTTGTTTTCCTATGAAAGCGATTTTGTGTTGGGTCTCGCCAGGCAGATGCCATTGAAGCCTTTAATCACAACCTTGATATCTGAATGATATATATTAAATATTGACAGACCTTTCTAAAGTGTATCAAAAGAGATGATGACCCTATCATTTTTGCAACGCACTGCATTAGTGGTTTACCCATTTATAGTTCGCCACTATGTTTTTCTCGTTGATTGTACGATAACACAGATTGTAGACTATTAGGTGGTCCCGCCTTAATTCCATTAAGCGATGGGAAAGCTTATATTAGCCGGATATTATAATGGATATTTCGACATGTTATAACAAAAAAAATGTTACTGAACAAAATGCGATAATCTGTTTAAGGAGGTTGGCTGGGAAAGGACGTAGAGCTGAGATTTTTTTTAAATTCATATTTAAAGCTTCTTTATTCAAAAAAGGCTAGGTCACCACACTTTTTTTTCACTAGACGTCATTGAAGAAGGCACACGAGTCTAACTTCAAAATTTCACTAAAAAGAGGAAAAATATAGTCATTGAACATTTTCACAAATGTTTTTCGTAACATTACGTTTACTGAAAACCAACAATTAATTTTCGATTGCATATATACATATCTTTCAAACCATACAAAAACAATTGTAATCCTCATTCGTCTTTTTGGTTAAAAAGCAAACATATATGGACCGTACACCACCCACTTTTGTTTTTACCGAAAAATTAATGCAAGATAAAAAAAAGTATGTTCTAATGCTCAACTTTTTTTAAAACTTGTAAATGAGAAGATCCTATGACATTTCTTTCAAAACAAGTAAAAAAAAATATAGGTCACCTTGCTTCAACTGATTTTTATTAAAAATTCTTTAAATTACACCCATTTTGGAGTTATTTTTACATTTTCAATGAAAATAAAGTCAGCTCAGATCTACTTTTATATATGTATTCCACTAATGAAAACAAAAAGCTAATTGATTCTATAGCAAAAGGATACATTCTACTCAGAGCTACCCATACCCCCTATTTTGTTGACAACAAAAAATGATCACAAATGACGGAAAAATTATGAGAAAAAAAATTTGCTTAAAATTTGATGTGTTACCATCTTAAATCCTACATTATATCCATATCTACTAGAATGCAGAAAATTAAACAATTCTGTTGTCAAATAAAACTATGATTTAAAAAATAAAATGTTTAAACTTGAAGATGTCAAAACTTGCCCAAACAACATCGATAAATTGTCTATTAAATGTTTAATTTTACAATATGCAAACGTTTTAAGCCGAAATTAATGTTTTATTTCATACACCAGCCAACACTGTTTTCGTTTCCTGAAGAAGGGGTTGGACGGGGTGTGAAAGTTAATACTCGGACCACGTAATGCCCTATGCTGGTGTCTACCTAAATACAGAAAGGGATGATAACTTTTAATTTTTGTTTTCAAACTCGTTTTGTCGTGCCCTAATGGTATAGTCTCTTGTTGCGTGGCGGATATTTCTTCATTAACCTTGTCCTGTTTAATTTGGATGACAATAGGTTCAGAATGCGATTTGTGCGGGTTTGAACCTAGTTTAACATAACCCCATCGGCATTTATGCCTTTGACCATTCCAAGGTAGTTGCTCTATGGCCACCATTTTATGTGTGTGATGTAACATGCTTCTAATTAACACTGTAGTTTTTGTTTTTTTATCTCAATGCCTGCTTTTGGTTGACTGTATTCTGAAAAACATACATTTCCGTTTTGACGTGTGCATTTACTTTCATCTACCTGCCACAGTTGCGGTATAGTCGTGTCTCACCGTGTCGTAAATAATTGTTATGTCGGGGAAAGGTTCCTCACTTTTCATGTCTTCTCTTGAGTCTTCATCAGTGTACATGGAGGCACTTAACGGTCATTTTCCCTACAAGGGCTTGGATACTGTGAGTTCAGTACTTGAGCTGGCAGTATGTGTTTCGACGGTAATTGTTGTGTCACCTACGGCTCGTCGATCTTCGTTTAGAAGCAGCATTACGAATATCGATTATCATCACGTCTTCTTCATTACTTGGGATGTAAATCACAACATTGTTCTCCTTCTTCCATTGTTGGTGTTAATATCCATGCATACGTGCAACGATAGTTGTCCACAGAATGCTAAATAGCAAAAGCCCGGATGACAATTGGCAGCTATTGCATGACGAGAACAAATGTTCTTAGAGCAATATATAAAATAATGTATAGCGTACACGCGTCTTTCTTTTGATCAACCCTTTTGTATATCTAATATATAGGCAAGCATAGTCAACTGAAACATCATGAAAAACGAGCTTTATTATATTACATTAATTTCTACAGCAATGCCAAACGTATAAAATATCTCCCGGAGATAATACCACGAGGACCAGCATTTATATTTAAATATAACTTAATGGTAAGATAATTATATCTAGTATTGTAATTACATTTAACAAAAAGCCAGAAAATTAAATTACATGTAATTACTCATGATATAGCTTGATGGTAAAATAATTATATCTAGTACTGTAATTACATTTAATTAAAAGCCAGACAATTAAATCGCATGTAATTACTCATGATATGGCTTGATGGTAAAATAATTATATCTAGTACTGTAATTACATTTAATTAAAAGCCAGACAATTAAATCGCATGTAATTACTCATGATATGGCTTGATGGTAAAATAATTATATCTAGTACTGTAATTACATTTAATTAAAAGCCAGACAATTAAATCACATATAACTACTTCTGCTTAAGTCGAATCAAATCAAATCTTTTATTCACTCAGTTCATGACCGTAATGACATCATGAGGTCATAAATATAGTATACATATAATAAGGCTCAAACATGCAGGTATATAAACATTGTACAATCTGTGTTATTAAATAGCATTTATTAAGTGTAATTGTTGAGAGAGTTACTTTAAACGTTGAATTCCTCAACATATTTGTAATAGCGTATACAATCTACATTTTTAATCTATAAATATTGGTTAAGTACACTATAAATAAGCAATAGAATATTAAACAGCAAAACACTTTGTGCTTTGACTAGTATTTCCGTTTACTTATTTGATTATATTCAAATTATTTACATATGTATGGATGCATTATATAATACAAGTTAACATAGCGATCGTTATGGTAAAGGTTGCAATAAAGCAAAATAAAATGATGGTTGTCTGAATAGTAATTTTCATACAATGGTTTGCAGTTTATCTGACACACAAATAAGAAAGTATCATTTGGGAAAGATTGATTAACTACTTCTCAATGTTACAGTGTCGTACGGGAGTAAATTAAACGTGCATATATACAACATATCTTTAAGTGTTTTTTAAATGTGCTTACCTCCCTTTAACTATTTCATTGCACAAGTTCGACGTAAATACTACTAAATACTTGTTATAAACACGTGATATTTTCGTCTGCTTTGTGCGAGCATATCACTACTTGCACGAGACTTCCGTGCGCCTGTCTATATCTTAGTTAAGTAGTATTGGAATAAATGTTCATAGGTATGATATTTTTCATCTTCAATAATCTTCATTGTTTTGTATATAGTATGGTTAATTACGTATCATATAAAAATTAACAAATTTTAACATTCGTTATATTTTAGTACATTTTATAACAAATAAAACAATTGTAAGCATCTTATTTAGAGGTTCCCCCGCTTGTCAACACCTTGACACATATAGTACGATAACGAAAGCCTGGGAAAAGGTATTGTCTAGGATCTTCTGCACTCACGTACGATTCAAAGGGTTATAGTAAACTGTTACGTGGTACAAAATATAGATATAAAACTCGAACAGGAAAAGCAGCATTCAAGGACGAGTCAACCACAATCACACACAGAAATAAAGAACAAGTTTAAAGATGAATAACAGGCCAAATAAGACATCACAAACACAAAAGGGTTGATAATATGGCATAAACAAATCCCCGCCATGAACTATTCTCTAACCAACAAGGCAGCATTAATAGGCAATATAAGTAAAAACACAAAGATGATCGTGCTCGTGTATATAGAAATACAAAACAAACAATAGCCTAGAAAGCAACTAAGAATGAACTCAGTGACTTGGCAGAAGCCAGAGCAACAAGGGAATAAACCATTGAGGGCACGACAAGACAAAACTACAGACAAACATCAAACGTCACCGTCCTTTTGGGGTTTAGGTAGTCGTCATCATAGGGTCACAGCCTGTCCGGTCATCGCACAATTAAAGAGGATTGCATAGTGGCGAATTGTAAATGGGTCCACCACCAAGCATGCAGTGCGTTGCAAAAAAATAGGGAAATTTGATAAACCTTTTTAACAAGTTTAACAAAGATAGTATGAAATTGATCATGGCCAAGGATCTGACGAAGTTTGTAAATCACGTCACCATAGAAGTCAGGTTGTGATAGTCCTTGTCGCAGAAGAGTTCTTAAATTACTTTTATATTTGGAAAGAAAATCAGGGTTACGATGATAACATTTTGCAAAGATTTCACGAAGTTCATGGTAACGGTAAACCTGATGGAGTAGCTTTTTAGTTATACAAAGATTATAAATATTAAAGTCCTGAACTCGAGTACAAGCTCTAGAAAAACGACACATAGGCCCCATAAGAAGTTGCTCGGGGAACATCCCCAGCTAAATGGGGATAATTAACACTATCAACACTAAAGTCATCTCTCTTGTCATAAATTTTGCTAATTATTTCACCATTTTCAATGGAGAGATGTAAATCAAGAAAAGAAGCTTTAGTATCAGAAATATTATCGTTGTTAAGTAGAAGTTCTTTAGGGTATATATTATTAACCATAGTAGAACAGAAAGGGTTGTCAATGTTTAATATGTCATCCAGATACCGAGAGGTTACATTAAAGGCATCAATAGCATCTTCCTGGGTATTGTTGAAAGACACTCAACATGAAATCTCTTTCATAGCAATATAAAAAAAAGAAATACAAAAAGATCGCACAGGGAAAGCAGCATTCAAGGAGGACAGTCAACCACAAAATACAGAAACAAACACGCAAACAGACAAACAAGAAGGCAAAAGCAACAATAAATGCAAACGACATCACAAACACAAAATGGCCGACAACAGGGCCACCGCCCTGGAACGGCCAGTGGCAAAGTAGGCCACTGGGGATTTAAACCGGTTCTAGGGTGCACCAAACCTCACACTTACTCTACTGTCATCCCATTAAATTAAATAAAGAAATCCCCGCCACGATCTAATCTCTAACCAACAAGGCAGCATCAATAGGCAATATAAGTAAAACACAAATATGCTCGTGTAAATATAATACAAAAAAACAATAGCATAAAAAGCCACAATGAAGGTACTCAATGACTTGGCAGAAGCCAGAGCAGTAAGAGAATAAACCATTAAGGGCACGACAAGAAAGATCATAGACAAACATCAAACGCCACTGTCCCAATGGGCTTTAGATAGGCGTCATCATAGGGTCCACAGCCTGTCCGGTCATCGTACAATTAAAGAGGAAAGCATAGAGGCGAACTGTAAAAGGGTCCACCACCAAGCATGCAGTACGTTGCAAAATGATAGGGTCATAACCTCTTTTGACTTTTTAACAAGTTTAACAAAGACAGTATGAAAGTGATCATGACCAAGAATCTTACGAAGTTTATAAATCACATCACCATAGAAGTCAGGTTGTGATAGTCGCAGAAGAGTTCTTAAATTATTTTTATATTTGGAAAGAAGATCAGGGTTACGATAATAAAATGTTTCAAAGGTTTACGAAGTTTATGGTAACGGTAACCCTGATTGAGTAACTTTTTAGTTATACAAAGATTACGAATATTTTAGTCCTCAACTCGAGTACAAGCTCTAGAAAAACGAATAAGTTGAGACACATACACCCCATAAGAAGTTGCTCGGGGAACATACCCATCCAAGTGGGGATAAATAACAATGTCAAAATTAAAATCATCTTTCTTGTCATAGATTTTGCTAATTAGTTTACCATTTTCAATCGAGAGATCTAAATCAAGAAAAGCAGCGTTATTATCAGATATATTAGCTTTGTTAAGCTGAAGTTCTTTTAGGATAAATATAATTAACCATAGTTGAAAAGAAAGGGTTGTCAATGTTCAATATGTCATCCAGATACCGAGAGGTGTCATTAAAGGCTTCAATAACATCTGCCTGTGTATCTGGTGAAAGACTCAACATAAAAACATTAATAAGAGCAATAAACTTGTCTTTGATTAGGTGATGTGGTAAGATTGAATATAGTGTAGAGAAGTATTAAGAGCTAATAGATAAAACTTGACGTTTATTGCAAATTTTATCAAGAACGTCTCCTGATTTTTTAATAGACCAAAACAAATTAATCCAGAGTTTTCATAAGTTTTATCACAGTATTGTTTAACGTGATCTTTAACGGCAGTAAGACAAGAAGTTAAAAGTGGTGGTGCAGGCACTAGAATTCGAAATAAAGCGGATCTTATACGGATTGTTGTGTAATTTAGGAATTCAGTACACCGTTGGCAGTTTGTTCTCCTTTTCGTCCACCCCGGCCTTGAAAGTAGTGCACCGAATGATATTTGCGGAAACAACATCATTCTCACTAGAATGAACTGGAGTATACGAATTAGTGCTACCGAGTTCCAGAGATAAACATTGAAGTAATTTAGGCGTCAAACAATAATTACATTATTAGCTGCTTTATCAGCAGGAAATAAAACAAATTTATTATTAAATTCTTGAATTCCCGTTTTTAAATTACGAAAGGAAAACCTAGGTCTCGGAGAAAGTAAAGAGGGGTTAGCATTATATAAATACATGTTACAAGGTTATTATTGAAATAAAAAATCCAATAATCTTAACGAACTCACAAAGTTTCCTAAATTCTGTTTTGTTTGTTGTGTTCATTAGAATTTTGAATTTAATGATGTTTGGTCGGGAATAATACTTCGAGTAGTGATCGCGATTCTGAAAATTCGTTACAAACAAGAAGATAATGATATTCATCTCCTATATCTCGATTACAGAGTGTACATGTTCTGCTCTCTATGTCTACAGTTTTCCATCTTCCTGTTTCTATATGTAGTTTATGTCCTCGTTCTAAATGTAATTATACCTTTTAGAAGTCTAGCTGGATTACTTATTAAATAATTTTCAAAGTTAAATATATCGTTTAAAAGCCTATATGTTGTACATCCGCTTGATGTTTATATGGTGTTATATCATTCATTAGGGAACAAGTCTTTCAGCTTTTGACATACACTAAGAGAAAACGTAGCTTGTCTAAATATCATTAAAAATGATATATAGGGTCCTATAGAAACCACAGCGTCCGAACGCAATGGCATCGTAGGTCCACACTGTACTGCAAACAAGGACTTGAAACTACAATGAAAGAGACAAAAAACAACAGAAAGGGTGGTGAAGACAGGGTTACCGACTTGGAACGGTCAGTAGGCAATAAGACCTACTGGTTAGCTTGAATCGATTTTATATGCGCACAATCCTCGCTATTATCCTGTCTTCAGCGCCCAAATAGACAAGACAGTGTAAACAAAACAAAACAAGTTTGAGTACTTACACATTTGTAAAAAAACAAAACAGAAAGGGTGGTGAAGACAGGGTTACCGACTTGGAACGGTCAGTAGGCAATAAGGCTACTGGTTAGCTTGAATCGATTTTATATGCGCACAATCCTCGCTATTATCCTGTCTTCAGCGCCCACATAGACAAGACAGTGTAAACAAAACTAAATCCCATCAAAAGGAAATTTTAACAATAAAGTCCACATCCAGAGAAACCAGCTAAAGATATACATACAAAATAATAAACATCTCAGGATGTATCCAGAATCGTACTGAACAACCATAGTAGTTGCAGCTAAAGAGAAGACCAATCTAGGGTACGACCAGAAAATCCGAGGGACGAAAGCTCATGCACCCACCTCCCTTAGTTGGGGTTTCAGTAGGTACAATCATAGAGTCCCAAGAGGTAGTCCAGTCATCGCACAAGTGAAAAGTGAAGCGTAATGACTGACTGTAGAGGGGTCAATCACTAAACATGCAGTGCGCTGTAAAACCAAGGGGTTATATCCTTTTCTGACGAACTTCCTGATTAAATTTGTAAAGCGGTCAGGAAACCCGTCAGACCCCTTTAACGTTCGAAGTTTATAGACCACATCTCCATAAAATGAGGGTTGTGATATGCCTAGTCGCAGAAGTGTTTTAAGGTTGGTGTTGTACTTTTCCAGCAGGCCCTCGTTGCGGCGGTAGAATTTAGAGAAATATCTACGTAGTTTGTGATAACGAAAACCCTGCTGAAGAAGTTTACTTGTAATAACTAGATTACGATCATTGAAGTCTATAACATCATTACACGCTCTAGCAAATCGAATGAGCTGGGAGATATACACCCCATATGAGTTAGCACGAGGTACATCTCCATCCAGGTGTGGATAGTTAACGATGTTAAAATTGAAATCATCTCTCTTATCATAGATTTTAGTATGAATACAATCATTTGAAATCGAGAGATGAAGATCGAGAAATGCTGCTACAGTATCCGAAAAGCCACATTTAATAAAAAACTGGAAAAAAAACTGAATTGGGGTTTTAAGGCGCACCAACTCATTACAGGTTATATGGCGCCTAACAGGCATGAACATGCCAGGCTCATCTTCCATGTACATCGAGATAAAATATGGAAAATAGGCCTAGAACCTTCTCACCCTGAACTGCAGAGTTGCACATTTAATAAGAATAGTTCTGATACCATTAAGCCAACAAAACCGCTTTTAGCAGTATCAATCCGTGTTTCACTGAATTGTTTTTGCATGATAGAATATATACTTAAAGACAAAAAAAAACTCATTTTTGTCAACTAACATTCCCAGAATGAGGTAATACGTGACGTGACAATATATCAATTGAAATCGGCATAACGCCAGTTTCTCCGTATACAATGCAGTTAGGTGTACTTTATTAACATTTAGTATATATTTAAAAACTTAAATTGCACACGCTCTATGACATCTAAATTTCCAAACTGCGATATTTCACATCCGGAAAGAAGTACCTATTTAACCGTTTTGTTAAATATATCAATTTGCATGTCAATAGGTAATAATAAACGTTTAGCTTTTTTCATTAAGTTATAAAATGTTCTGAGACCTTGGTTTGCAATATGTTTTTGGCATTAGAAAATCACCCACTTCTACTAAAAAATAATTCCTAAATATTTATATTGTATTACTATTTCTAATTCTTCTTTTTGATATATAAAACGAAATTGTCTTTGTTAACACTTTGGTTTTGTTTTTGTTAACAGTTAATTTCCAGGTTTCACAATATAACTGATATGTATTTAAAGCGTTTGGTAAATCCTCAGCACTTTCGCATACTGTAACCTTTCTACACATTCATTACTGTTCTGGAAAAAGTGCATTCATCATACATTTCGTTAAGATTTTGAGATTCGCATATATTCCTACCAACAGAAATATAATCTTTCATAACCTTACATCTAGAATTACTATCTTCAAAAATACATAGTGTATTGTATTTATTAGAGAATGCACAGCATATATTTAAGTTTTCAGGCGGAATGTATATAACACCACAGAGAATGTCTTCATTTTTTGTTAATCGTTTAGAGATGACGAACCAGTAAACTTACCAGTGAACAAGTTTCCTTTCAGTTTCTATTATCAGTTTCTATAATTTAAATGGATTGATTAAATGTGTTCTTAACAGCAATCGCAAGGCCGTCCGATTTATTCCTCACTTTTTAAATACAATGTAAAATCTTATGAACAAATGTATCGAGTTCGTTCATTTTTGTTTCTTGCAATCCAATAATGTCATATTCGTTTAACATTTTTTAATTCGGGGTAGTCTTGTTTATTGGTTAGACCACATACATACTAGTATAATGAAAGCATTTTCAATTCACTAAGTGTTTTAGTTCCATAGAGGTGCCTTTTTGGGATAATCATATGGACATCACTATTTACATTGTTGAGCTCATGAAAACTATGGTTTTCATTGTTACTTGGTAGTTGGTTGACACAATTGCGCTCAGTCACATAATTGATCATTTGATCAATCGGTAACTCCCCCACGTATCCTATAGCACACCTGTTGTGGTGACGTCAAAAGAGGCGGTTGTGGTTAGCGGCTGGTTGTTTACCTGGGTGTCACGTGCGTTTGTTGTAGATACGTCACGCGAGCGCGATTGGTTGTCATGGCTTATCTGTTTGGTACATATTTAGTTCCATGTCTTAGTCACTATCACTCGCGCTTCCATT